>PVKS010046412.1:0-13300 GCA_004027875.1 Aplodontia rufa
GAGAACCAAGAGTCGAATGTCTTCACTCATCTGTGGAGGCTGGAACTAGACCCTGGCCATTGAGAAAGGAGGTTAATTATCATGTTTTAAATCCGGATAAGTTGCAATGTTATACAACCTAATACATTTTTTAAAATGTTGTTTTGGAAGGGGAGGGGAGGGATAAGGATGGGTAATTGGGGGGGGCACTCTTGGGGGTAAATCTAATCTTCAGAATCTATATTCATATGATATTATTTCATTAAAAACTTATATGATTGTTCAACAAAAAATTTCTCAATAAAAAAGAAAAGCTAGATTTAAAAAAGTGCCTGTGTTACGGTTTCATTAATGAAAGGTGCAAAAATCAGTCTCTGGTGTCACAATTCTGCAGTTACTCTTAGCAAATCTGGAGGAAAGAAGAGCCCCCCCTGGGATATATTCTGTTTTAAACGTGCGCTGGTCACATGGGTTTGTTCACTTTGCAAAAACATTGTTTGGCCATCCACTTTTGCTGTCTACGATTTTTGTACATATATTTTAATTAAAAGTCTAGGTCAAAATGTGTCTGTGAGTTTACAGAGAATCTGCCATTAGCCAGCCTAAAAAAACTGCCTTAGACTGGGAACAATATCACACTCTCAGTGTGTATTCAATTACACAGGCAAGATGGATTTCTACATTTTTGTCTGTCAGACTACTAAACAAATATTTATTCTGTCTTTTACATTTTCCTGAGAGGGTAGCAATACCACATTGCGGTTTTTAATTTGCATTTTGCTGATGTACGATAAAGCTGAGGATCTCTTCATACACAGCTTGTACAATTGGCATTCGATAAAGAGCGAATCAGTTTTATTCAATCTTTCATGCGTGTGAACTTTGTTACTCTGACACTTCACTGTGTACATGGTGCTGGGGTTCGAACCCGCATACTCACACATACCAGGCAAGCACAGTAACCACAGAGCTGCTGTTCCAGCCCCAATTTTGTGTCTTTTTTTTTCTAATAAGGAGAGAGGGACAGAGAGAGAGCAAGAGAGAGAGAGAGAGAGAGAAACGACTTTAATTTAGTTTTTCATGTGGCTTTCTTTGCTCTGAGACTTTGTTGTGAATGTGGTGCTGGGGTTTGAACTCTCTCATATTCGTGCATGCTGGGCAAGTGCTGCAACCACAGAGACAAGGCTGCAGCCCTGATTTTGTGTTTTTTAGGTATATCTTCGCTCATTTTAAGTCCTAAAATATTTTTTTGTTTTTTAAAAACTTTCTATTTTAGCTTTAATATTTCAGTCTACGATCTGAGATTTATTCTTGTGTATGCTGTGTGGTAGAGTTCAAGATTCATTTTCCTCATAGGAATACACAACTAACCAAATATTTGTTGAAAAGACCAACCTTTTCCCCACAGTACTGAATTGTAAAAGTTGTCACAAATCAATGACTGTATGTGCGTTGCTTTGTCCTGTCCAGGTGCCAATTTTATATCATCTTATCACCACCATTTTGCCACTTGGCATTGTTACACTTCCAATTTTCTTCTTCAACTAACTTGAAGATTTGTCTATTCTTAGTCCTTGCCATTTCCAAATAAAATTTAGAACCTGTTTGCCAATTTTTGTAGACTAACATGCTTGGATTCTCATATGTGTTTGAATGAATTACATTGACTGAAATTCTAAATATTGATCCAACATCCCTACTTGCACCTGAAGCATTATTTTTATTTAATTGTTGAATTACATTTTACCATGTTTATTTTTAAGGATAAATATTCCTTCATAAGAAATACTGACCTACAGTTTTATTTTCTTGTAATATATTTGGGTAATATTCACCTCATAAAATTAGTTGGAAGTACTCCTCCTTCAGTTTTCTAGAGGATTTTTCACAGCATGGAAACATTTGAAGATTAATGAGCAAAGCCATCTCTGCCTAGCATTTTATGGTGCAGAAGTTATCTTTAGTATGTAGAGGGATATGTAAGTAAGTTTTTAAATAAGCATTGGTAGATTGTGACCTTCAACAAATTTGTCTAATCTATGCTATCAAGTTTACTGGAATAAATATGTTTGTCCTATTTCCTTTGTAATATCTTGAAAGCTTATTTCTAGATGGTTATCAATTATATCTTTCCAAAGATCTGGAATTTGACTTTATTGATTTACTCTTTTTTAAAAAAAATAACTTTTACTTCAGCTCTTACCTTCTCTATGTCTTTTTCTTCCTGCATGCTTTGGATTTAGTTTGTTTTTAATTTGTATTATTTTAAGATGGAATCTTAGCTTATTAAACTCAAAGCTTTATTATTTTCTCATATCATTTTTTTACTATCAATGCCCCTTCAAGTCCTGCTTTAAACTCATACCATAAACTATAATATATTATGATTTTTATTAAACTAAAATAATTTTCTAATAATCCATATATATATATATATTACTTTTTTTAAAAGAGAGAAGGACAGTGAGAGAGAGACAGAGAAAATCAATTTTTATTGAGTTTTTCACATGGCTTTTGTTGCTTTGACACTTAGTTGTGTACGTGGGTGATAGGATTTGAACCCGTGTACCTGTGCATGCTGGGCAAGCGCTGAAACCGCCAAACCACCACTCCAGCCACTATATATTATTTTTTAATAAAAATGTTATTTATAAATTTAAGATTTAACTTCCAACTATATGCAGGGTTTTCATATATTTTTCTATTATCTCTAGCTTAAGTCCATTATTCAGACTTATTTAGTTTGATAGCCAAGATTATCAAACGAATATCTCGATCGCTTTTATATGTAATTGCAGAACTATGTACTCTGCTATTGTTAAATGCACTATTCATAAAGGTCAATTAAGACAGGTGGTTAATAGTATTATTCAGACATTTGATAACCTTATCAGGTTCCTGTCTTTTTTTTTTTTTTTAAGAGAGAAGGACAGTGAGAGAGAGACAGAGAAAATCAATTTTTATTGAGTTTTTCACATGGCTTTCATTGCTCTGACACTTAGTGGTGTACTTGGGTGCTGGGGTTTGAACCCGTGTACTCATGCATGCTGGGCAAGCACCGCAACCGCTGAGCCACTGCTCCAGCCCAACCTATCTTTTTTGAAATTAATTACTGACAGAGAAGTATTGACATCTTCAACTATTTTGGTTGATTTGTCCATTTGTTTTCTTTGGATCATTTTATTAGGCTTTAAAGACATATTTGAACTCTGTAATTGGATACATGAACGTTTAAGGTTTCTGTCTTCTTTATGAACTGATTTCTTTATGACTAAACAAAGTCCTTTCTTATCGGATAACAGACCTAATTTTAAAGTGTACTGTTCTATTCATAGAGCTGCTCCAGGTCCCTTGCGACTAGTGATTGCACAGAACATGACCCACCTTTGTACTTTTAACTTACCTGTGTTGCAATTGACTGATATTTGTCCCTGCAAAATTCATATATTGCAATTATAACCCCGAAATCAATAGTATTAGGATGTGGAGGGCTTTGGGGGTGACTGGGTCATGATGTTGGAGCCCTCATACTCGGGATTATTGTTGCCATAGAAGAGTCCCCAGGGAGCTAGCTGGCCTCTCCCGCCATGCAAGGACATGCCAGGGAGACATCACATCCATGGGTCCTCACCAGACTTCAAATCTACTGATGGCTTGATCTTGTACTTTCCAATCCCCAAACTATGAGAAATAAATTTTTGTTGTTTGTACACATCCCCACCTCTGATATTTTGTTATTTTGGCTTTAGTGGACTAAGGTACTATGTCTTCACATGTAAAGCAGTTTACTTGTACACAGTAGGTTGTTGCATAGTTGGATCTTACTTTTTCAGCCAATATGAAAATCTTTGCCTTTTACTTATATTTCAAGTTGTTTATTTAAAGTAAATATTGAAATGATTTGACCTAAATCTGTCACCTTGTTAATTAGACCTTAATAAGTGTCATGTATTACTTGTGGTTTGCTCCTTCTCTGCCATTTTTAATTAATTTCTATAATTCCATTTTATCTTCTCTATTAGTTTATTAGTTACAACTTTGTTTTACAGTTTTAGAAGCTACTTTTGCATTTACAATATTTACACCATAGTTTATCACAGTCTACTTTCAAATGATATCATATGATTTCGTTTGTGGTGTAAAGTATTATGTAATAGCATGCTTCCTTTTCTCCCGCACATACTGGGTATTATTGTCATCATAGATTGTCCTTCTACATGTGCTATAAATTCCAGAATTCATTGTTATTACTTTTACTTTAGTCATTATCTTTTAAAGTGATTCAAAAGAAGAAAAGTCTTATACCTACCCCAATTTTTTTTTATCATTTTGTAAACTTTTTCTCTTGCTTAGATCCAACTTTCTATCTACTATTATTTTATTTCTTTTTGAAAGATTTGTTATAGTATTTCTTAGAAGTACAGGTCTTCTTCTGGCAATAAATTCTCTTTTTCATTTGTTTATATGGAAAAATATTTATTTTGCCTTCAGTTTTGAAATACATTTTTAGTGTGTGCAGAATTCTAGGTTGACAGAATTTTACTTTAAGAGTTTAAATGTGTCAGTCCGCTGTCTTCTGCCTTATTCAAATTCTGTTGACAGGTCTGCTGTAATTTTGAATTTCATTCCTCTTTTTGTGTTGCTTCATATATGTTCAGTTACTTCAGGAACCTCTCCTTACCTCTGATTTTTAGCAGTTGGCCTGTAATATAATCAGTTATGTTCACACCATGTTCTGTGAGGGCTACTCTGGCCCCATAGAGCTATTGTCGGTCATTGATCATTGTTCAACATAAATCTTTTGATCATTAATTTTGAAAAACAATCCTCTGCTGTTATCTAGACAAATATGTATTTTGTTTAACTCTATGCTATTTTTTCCACTCAAGAGTACAATTATTTAATATTTTAGACCATTTTATATTGACTTTAGGTTTTTAGATGTTAAGCTGCTATTTCTAAAAATATCTCTTCTTTGTGTTTTCTTCTTTGACAATTAATATTGTACTACGTTCAAGCTCATTCTTTCTTTCAATTGCATCCAATCTGATGATGACCCCTTGAAGAAAATATTCACCTCCTTTTCCTTGCTTTCTAATATTTTTGTCTTTGAAAATAATTTTTATCTCTTTGATGGAAGTCCCTGCCTGTTTGTGCATGTTGTCCACCTTTTCTAATACATCGTTTAATATATTAATCACAGCACATCAAAACACTTGTCTGATCCAATTTCTAGATTATTTGTGTGTGTTAGCTTTTTGTCACCTGACAGGAACAACTTAGAGGAGGAAAAGTTTATAGTGTCTCACAGTTTCAGGGGTTCAGTTCATGGCCGGCTGACTCCATAACATCACAGCAGAAAGGCACAGTGGAGGAAACCTGCGAAGTTCATGGCAGCCAGAAGTAGACAGAGGAGGTGGCAGAGAACAAACTCTTCCAGAGCTTGTCCCCATTGACCCACCTCCTCCACGCACAGCCCACCTACATTTCACCCCTGAATATTCCTCCACAAACAGAGGGGCTTTGTTTTGCTCATATGAAAAACATAACACTACGTCTGTTTATGTAGATTGCTTTATCTTACAATAAGTCTCTTTTTTCCCTTTTCATGTGTTATACAGGTTTTTTAAAAAAAAACTTGAAAAGCACCTATTCAAGAACAGGCAAGTCTGAGGTAAATACTATCAACTCCCAGAAATAACATCTTCCCTCATTGCAGTCAGTAGATGGGTCAGGTAGGCTTCTTCCCTGCGACTGTCCTCAGCGCACCATGGGTTTCAAGTACCTCCAGTGTTGGGCTACCACTGCCTCTGCTTGGTTTGGGGCAGGATTGATGAGGGATTCCAGTGTTCTTCTCCCACCATTTTAGCAATTCCCGAGTGCCTGACTCACAGGCAGGGTCTCTGAACCCTTTTTCATTCAAACTGCTCCTTACTTGGTGCAGGTTTTGTGTTGGAGGCAGGACAGTTCTTGGTTCTCCTGGCACAACCTCAGGCTAATGCCAGGCTTCTTTCTCCAGGCTCTGTGAGTGAGGCATTTTCAGCATTCCATCCTCCTCTCCCTCCCATAGTAAGTAGCCAAATCATTTTTTTAGATGTGTGTCAGGTCTTGGGTTAGAGAATTTTCTGATCCTTCGTAAGAAGTAGCATGTCTCTGCTTTGTACCGCTCAAGGATTCTTGGCCCAACATGCTTTCCAGCTCCTCTATCAGCATCCCCAATGACTAGAGTATTCCCTGTCCTCCCTCAGTGGCATAAGGCTTGTTTTATATGGGAGGAGGATCTGCGAAAGTGGGCAATGATTTTTGCCTGCCACCCAGAGGCATCTAGTCACCTCCTGTATATGTGCCCCACCATGGGGAGAGGGCACTCTCCAGTGTCTTGCCTTGCACCCAATCTCTCTGTGAGTAGGTAGAGGCCTGCGTTAGCTCTTCATCACTACAACCAAAACACTTGACGTAAATAACTTAAATGAAGAAGAGCTTATTTCGACTCATGGTTTCAGTCTACGGTCAGCCAATTCCATTGCTATGGACCTGAGTTGAAAGGTGCTCAACTCACAGCATCTGTAAAGCAGGGGTTGTGTTATCTCTCTCTCTCTCTCTCTCTCTCTCTCTCCCTCTCTCCCTCTCTGTAAGATAAGATATTTTCCTCAAGGACATGTCCTCAGTGACCTACTTCTCCAACAGTGCCTCACCTGCCTATAACTTTCCATCATCCCCAATTAGTCTTTTCAGCTATCAGTGGATTAATCCACTGATGAGATGGAGCCCTCACCTTTGGACATTGCTGCATTGGGAAGCAAGACCTCAGCACATTTGGGGTGGGGGACATTCCAGACACAAACCATAGCAAGCCCCATGAAGAAGTTTATGAGTGAAGGGAAACTGCCCATGTCTCTGGGACTCTCATTTTTTCTAAATGGAAATCTTAGCCCACTCTTGACCTTTAAGAAACATTTACAATTTCAATTTCAGCTGATTGTTTTTCTTACATGTTTCTAAGAAAACCATTTATTCTTCCCACCCTCTGCCAAAGGTGAAAAGATTTATGTCAACCATGCCCCTGCCAAGGGATCTGCTACTTCTCAGAATTTAGTTGGTTTTTTTTTTATTGTCTTACAGTCTCAGGTCTCAGAACTTTGATGGCTTTGATAAAAGTAATGATTTCATAGATTGCCTGGCTTTTTCTCATCATTAGGATGGAAGCAACATTCTTTTGCAGCTCTTGGCAGCATAAATGGAAACAATTTATCTGCTGGAATTTTGACTGGGTTTAAAATCTACAGATCAATTTTAGAATAATTTAGTTCACACAATATGAGTCTTTCAATCAACATGGTTTATTGTAAAAACATCTGAATGATTAATTTACGAATAGTCACTATCATAATTATACTAATATTGTAAGTAGATGCATTGGCTGATGTTGGAGAAAAATTAACTTTACTGAAGTCTAGATATCCTCTGGGGTGATGAGGTGGCAGGAGGAGGGAGAAAATGCAGCAGGAAGAGAGTGATAACCATCTTTATTCTCATTTCATAAGGCAGTGCAACACCTGCTCAAAATTAAACAGTTACTAGTGAATGGCAAGTATCACATGCTAATGCTGATTGTATTGGTCCCCATTCAGGAATCTTTCCATTGAACATTACACATGCTAATGTACTTTGAAGAGATTTCTCAGATTTTTTTCTTTTTTATAAGAAATACAACTATACAAGTTTTTCAGAAAATCAAACATGTCAACAAGCTCATCACTTTCCAAACTTCTAATCTTTGTTCCTGTAGGCAAATTTTTACCCTTGGATACTTATGCTGCATACTTTTACAAAAAAGAAATCTGTTTGCTCATATTCATCTGCATCAACACTGTCACATGGTACTGAATTCAGCAAAATAAAGTTGCTATTATCTGAACATTAACCCAGAGCTTCTGCTCTCTTTCAATATAGTAAATGAAAGCTTTGTCATTCTTTATTTATATTAATGAACTTCGGATGAACTTATCCTTGAAGAAAGAAAAGAATCAGAACCTGATAGACAGTAATGATTTTCAGTAATGTACTAAAAAAGTAATAAGTTATGAATAAAATTTCAATCAGGTCATTTGGCGCTAGAGAAGGATTCAGCAAAATATGGTCCACAAGCCATATTGTGTTACTGTTATCTAATCTGTTATTTATCTTCATAAGTAAAGTTATATTGGGACTCAGTAAGTCTATTTCATCTTCCATGTGTATCTACAGGGATATTTTAAGCTGAAAATTTAATCTTATGGTTATTATTTAATACCTTACAAATGTTTCCGGCAGCTCCAAAACCCTTTTATTGCATACAAGGCCATTCACAATATGGCCCCAGCTTACCCATAATCTCCACATGTCTCACAATTTCTTATTTTCGACTCTGGTATTCCTCTCATATCATACTCACTTGCCTCTGAGCCTTTGCTCATATTCTTCTCTTTAACCTCAACTTGATCATCCTTCCTCTTTCTGGTTCCTGTGTAGAAGTTAACATTTGCTGGGAAATACCATTTTGTTCAAATGTTGTCATACACTAGGTAATACAACAATGAAAGAGAAAGTCTTATCCCTGTCCTCACATACTTCAGTATCTACAATATCTTTACAGTGTGAGGATCATAGGAAGTACCCAATAACATATTTGTAGTATAAATCAGTTGCAATTCAATACAGAATCCAGTTCCTAGTCAAGTGCTCTTTGCTACTTGGTTAGGTCTCTTTCCCTATGATTTTAGAATATTGTTATTCTTAGAGTAATCACGGAATAAAAATTCCTTGCAATCATATAGTTGTAGATGTCCCTCTACTACAGGTTTGAATGCACCAAAGTGTTCATGAGACAGACTCCCCTGTTATACCCACAAAGAGTAAATAATGAGAGACGAGCACTTCTGCTCCAAGGTTTGCTTTTAAAATAGCATCTTGATAAGTTCAGGCACACCTCAAAAGCAAATCACATGAAAAAAGCATATTATAGCAAGCACCGTGATTAACCATATCCAGATGGAAGAAAAATGTGTTGACATTTCAGCAAGTACACAGCCTTCGATTCAAGCCAAAAATTAAATTCCCACTTAAACTTTCTAGTCAGCCAAAACGTCCAGCTGCAGGAATTCTCTTGTGAACAAACAGGCTAGTTCACAGAATAAGGTCACTGAAGAATGTGCCAGTAATCACAAACTGTAATTAAGCAGTAATGACCCTAATCTGAAACTTTCTTCAGGATTAATGAATACCTGAAAAGCCAGTGGCCTGAGGCGGCCCTCCTTCTACCCAGAATGCCCTGGGATAAGGTGAGTACTATAAATGTAATGTATTTACAGTTTAAATCGCCCCCTAATGTTATCTTTTCTACTACTGTATCACAGTTGGATTTTTATGGCTTCATTGTGGAAAAGGGCAAGAAGAGAGAAAGACTGAAATTCAAAAATAGAGTGAGGGATTTCTTTTGGATAGAACAGTGGGTGTTGGTATGGAATATACTTCGAATATTTAGCCTTAAATTACAGCTTTGCTCTCCCCATAAATAACATAAAGATAATATTATTTGTGATATTTCAGACAATGCATGTAAATTTACCACTGTAGTGAAAATGAAGTAAACTTATGATAATTATCAATAGCTATTATAACGATCATTGCTGTTGCTCTTAATGCCTCGGCCTTACTGGTCAGAGAGGAAATAAGGACTACCACATGTGTTGCTCTCAAAATATTAGCCAGGTTTTATTTGCAGGCTTGATAAATATGCTCTATCTGCTCTTGGAGGTTGAGCATCATCTCCTCTGTACAGATAATTAATCTGAGAATCGAGTAGGTTAAATAACTTATCTTAGCTCATCCTTAACAGTTTAAGGGCTGGAATTCAAGTGT
Organism: Aplodontia rufa; assembly: GCA_004027875.1. Classification (NCBI taxonomy): domain Eukaryota; kingdom Metazoa; phylum Chordata; class Mammalia; order Rodentia; family Aplodontiidae; genus Aplodontia; species Aplodontia rufa. Next base: position 9,880 of record PVKS010046412.1, read on the forward strand.
AGGTTCCAAGACCCTAACTCAAAATCTCTGTGCACTCTGACCTTGTAGAGGTGAAAGTTCTCTGTCAATCATTTAGCAGTGATGAGATAGATTTGTCAGGGTGAAAATGTCAATAGGAAAATAGAGCTGGTGGTAGAGTACCAAAGTCACTAATATGCTTTTAAAGGGTCCTTTTACGTACACCAGGAGTCATAGCTGAGAAAAGCTCAGTGGTAATGAGGATGTCAACATAGGAGTCAGCTCTCCGGTGCCCATCACCAGGACGTGCCAGTGCTTCCACCTCTTGCTACAAACACAACAGCCCTGAGATAACCGTATAGTCCAAAAAACTTGTAGTAATTCTACATATGTCCATGAAATCTAAAATTTATTCAACAAAAAACTAAGAGGGATATTTAAAATGTAAACATGCCTGAAAGAGTTACCCATATGGAGTAAAAACTGCTATTAATACCTTTATTAAAGGTATTAATAGCACGAGGTTAATTTTACAGCTTGAGGAATTAAGTTCTTGATTGTAAAAAATCTTTCATACCAATACTAAAATAAGAAAAGAGAAGATTGAGGATCAATTTATTTGTCTGCTGCAGGCAAAAATTAAAAATATGAAAGTCACCAAATACCTACTACTCTTTTCTCATCTCCATGTTCCCAAACTAGGTGATAAGGCATTCCTTCGCCTATAGGAAAGAAGGGACATGAAAGATTCTTTGTCAACTTGTTGTGTGCAGTGAACCTTTATTTTCAGGTATATTTTGTTCTTGTGTGGGAGTTTCAGGGCATACTTGGGTCTTTCCTCCCCTGAAGACAGGAAATGTGACATGTCCATTCCATATCCTCAACCCACCTCCATTCTCTCCCAAAGTTCCCTCTACCTGTCTTTGTCTGAATGAGAAGCAGACCTGATCTCCCAAGTCTGTCACATCACTATAAATTCAACTGCTCTAGCTCACTTCAAAAGAAAACCTGTAATGATATTTAACCATATAAAACATTCTTAAAGTCAGGTCTGTGATGCTAGTAATAAAATTATGTTGGAAACATAGTACAGTTTAAGCCAAGAGATATTCATGTTCTAAACTAGACATTGTAAGACCTCTGCCACCTTTTCTAAGGGGAGGAAACTGTAAAAATGTTTAAGGAGGGACTAGAGTGGTGCCTCAGCAATAGAGTGCTTGCCTGGCATGCATGATAACCCGAGTTGGAACACCAGCACCACATACACAGCTAAGTGTCAAAAAACAAAAACCAGATTAAAAAATAAATAAAACATTGACTCTCCCCCATCTTCCTGCCCCCTTCCAGGTATAGTCTTAATTCAGAGCCATAGCACCCACAAGGGCCTGGGTTACCCTGAAACAAGATGAGTGTTGAGGAAGAGGTAAAAAGTAGAAAAAGTAGATAAGAAAATCTAATTTCAACATCTGAGTATAAAACATAGAGAAAAAGAGGCCTGCTACTTCTAGGTCAGCATTATCAGGGTTATGGCTCTGAATTAAAACTAGACCTGAGAATGTACATGGATCACATCAATAGCATGGGTCTTGCAAATTATTCAGAAGAAGTTAAGTCACTTTTCTGTCCTGCAGTCTTGGCCAGTAATATAATATCCTAAAAGGCATTTATGTAGCTAAGTAGCTACATCTATTTAGCTATTAATTTCAGAAATGGTAAACAATGTCTGGTGGGAAATTCTTCAACTGGCTTTCACAGGGAATTCAGTGAGTAGGACCTTTTATTATTTTTATATTTGTAAGCAATCATTATATTCTATTTAGCTTAATTTTAAAAAAATATTTCTGATTTGATGATGCTTTTATCCTGGGGTATATGCATTTGAACCATCTGTTAAAATTTTCCAACAATGCATGCCTGCTGCTCATTCTGTATCTAAAAGGTAAGAACCCTTAAAGGGAGGGGCATCCTTATAAATGTTAAAAATAAACAAGAACCTCCAATGATGGTCAGACTTAAGAGCCATTGTTTGAATTGCCTTAGTCCCTTCTTCAATGATAGCATCTAAAATGTCCTCTCCATCTGGGCTGCTACTCTTCAGAATGTATTAGTTTCCAATCATGTTTTTAAGGTAATAATAGCTGATAAGGGACATAAACCCCTGTGCACCCATAGAAAGTGGAACTACCATCTCTCTTACTCTATTAATGTGGCCTAGTATAGAATTGCTTGTCCTTTCAGCATTACGAAAATCTTTTTAGGCTTTTTGCACCACTTTCAGTTGTTTGTATATCATTTTATAAAATGAGGTTCTTCCAGAGGTGCCCTTCATGATTTCTGCTATGATCCTAAAAGCTTGCTGTGGAAAGCCCAACTGAGTAATGTAGTTTCCTAACTGTCTTTTAAATATCTTCATAGAGGGGCTGGAACAGTGGCTCAGTGGTTTTGGCGCTTGCCTGGTACCATGTACACAATGAAGTGTCCGAGGAATGAAAGTCACATGAAAAACTAAATAAAAATATTGCTTCTCAGAAGAAGTAGGGGGTATCTCAATCCCTGACCTGAAATTATACTACAGAGCTGTAGTAGTAAAAACAGCTTGGTATTGGTATCAAAACACAACCGAAGATCAGTGGAACAGAATAGAAGATCCTGAGACAAACCCCCATATATTTAACTATCTGATATTATTTTAAAAAGGGGCAAAAGCATAGTGTCAAAAAAAGATAGCCTGTTCAACAAATGGTGTTGAACAAATTGGACAGCCATATGTAGAAAACTGAAGCTGAATCCTTATCTTTCACCCTGCACAAAAATTAAATCAAAATGGGTCAAAGACCTGGATATTAAGCCAACAATTTTAAACTTACTAGAAAAAGAAGTAGGGTCAACACTACAGCATATAGGAGTCAGCAGCGCCTTCCTCAACAAAACTCCCATGGCTCAAGCAGTAAAGTCAAGAATAAATGAATGGGATGCAATTAAACTAAAAAGTTTTTGCACAGGTAAAGATCTAGTCAAGAGCATCAAGAGAGAACCTACAGAATGGGAGAAAACCTTTGCCTGCTACACCTCAGACAGAGTGCTAATATCCAGAATATACAAAGAACTAAAGAAACTAAACACCAAAATCACAAATAATCCAATCAATAAAAGGGCTATGAATCTTAAAAGAAACTTTCCAACAGAGGAAGTCCAGAAACCCATAAATATATGAGAAAATGCTCTATATCATTAGGTCTAAGGGAAATGCAAATCAAAACTTCAATGAGATACCACCTCACTCCTGTTAGAGTGGCAAAAATGAAAAATTCTGACAACACTAGATGCTAGAAGGGCTGTGGGAAAAGAGGAGCACTGTTACACTGCTGGTGGGACTGCAAATTGGTTCAGCTACTATGGAAAGGAGTGTGGGGAATCCTCAAAAAATTAAGGATGGAACCACCTTATGACCCAGCTATCCCAC
>PVKS010046413.1:0-13315 GCA_004027875.1 Aplodontia rufa
GCCTCCAGGTATCCTAGGCAATGATTCCCCTGTTTGCATAAAAATTCATTCAATTTGAGGTTATTATTAGCTTAGCCATCTAACATACTGTTTCTAAATGTATTCTAGCTTTCACAAATGAGAGAAAAAAATTGACCCTTGAATCTCTGAGATTGGGATACTTCACTTAGCATAATTTTTCCATCTCCATCCGTTTGGTTTCAAAAGCTATAATATCGTCTTCTCTAATGGCCAAGTAGTATTCCATTGTATATATGTACCAAGGTTTTTGTATCCATTCATCAAGTGAGGGCATCTGGGTTGGTTCCATAGAATAGCTATAGTAAACTGAGCTGCTATAAACATTGATGAAGCTGTAGCTCTATAGTATGCAAATTCTAGCTCTTTTGGGAAAATATCCAGGAGTGGGATAGCTGGGTCATAAAGTGGTTCCAGCCCTAATTTTTTGAGGAGTCTCCACACTGCTTTCCAGAGTGGCTGTACCAGTTTGCAGTCCCACCAGCAGTGTGACAGTGTTCCTCTTTTCCCACAGCCCCCCTAGAAACTGTCATTTTTGTACTCTTCATTTTTGTCACTCTAACTGGAGTGAGGAGGAATCTCATTGAAGTTTTGATTTGCATTTCCCTTATAGATAATGATGTAGAGCATTTTTCTTATATATTTATGAGCTTTCTGAACTTCCTCTGGGAAGAAGATTCTTTTTAGATCAGTAGCCTATTTTGTTGATTGGATTATTTGTGACTTTGGTGTTTAGCTTTTTTAGTTCTTTATATATTCTGAATATTATCCCTCTGTCCCAGGTGTAACAGGCAAATATTTTCTCCTATTCTGTAAGTTCTCTCTTGATATTGTTGACTAAATCTTTAGCTGTGCAAAAGCTTTTGAGTTTAATTGCATCCTATTCATTTATTCTTGACTTTACTGCTTGAGCCATGGAAGTTTTGTTAAGGAAGGCGATACCAATTCCTATGTCCTGTAGTGTTGACCCTACTTCTTTTTCTAGTAAAGTTAAAGTTGCTGGCTTAATATCCAGATCTTTGACCCATTTTGAGTTAACTTTTGTGCTAGGCGAAAGGTAAGGATCCAGCTTCAGTTGTTAACACATGGCTGTCCAATTTGTCCAACATCATTTTGTGAACAGGCTATCTTTCTTCCACACTATGGTTTTGCCCCCTTTATCAAATATCAAATAGTTAAAGATATGGGGGTTTGTCTCAGGATCTTCTATTCTATTCCACTGGTCTTCAATTCTCTTTTGATACCAATACCATGGCCCTGTACTATGATTTCAGGTCAGGGATTGAGATACCCCCTACTTCTTCCTTCCTGCAGAGTAATGTTTTGGCTAATCTGGGTCTTCTGTTATTCCATATGAACTTGAGAATTGCTTTTTCTATATCTGTGAAGAATGCCATTGGTATCTTGATGGGGATTGCATTGAATCTGTATAAGGCTTTGGGTAGAATGGCCATTTTTATTATAATAATTTTGCCTAACCATGAGTATGGAATATTTTCCCATCTACTCAGGTCTCCTGTAATTTCCTTTTTTAGTGTTTTATTGTTTTCATTGTAGAGGTCCTTAATATTCTTTGTAAGGTCAATGCCCAAGTATTTCATTTTTTGGAAGTGATGGTGAATGGGAGAGATTTCCTCATTTCTTCTTCTGCAGATTTGTTGCTGGAGTAAAGGAAAGCTAGTGACATACTAGTGTTGATCTTGAAGCCAGCCACTTTGCTGAAATTGCCTATAAGCTCTAGGAGTTTTCTGGCTGAGATTATTGGTTCTTCTAGGTATGGAATCATGTCATCAGCAAATAAAGATAACTTAACTTCCTCTTTTCCTATACGAATTCCTTTGATTTCCTTGTCTTGCCTGATAGCTCTGGCAAGCATTTCAAAGACTATATTGTACAAGAGTGGGGAAAGTGGACAACCTTTTCTCGTTCCTGAATTCAGTGGAAATGATTTCAGTCTTTCTCCATTGAGGATAATGCTGGCTATGGGTCTGTCATAAATAGATCTGACAAAGTTAAGGTATCTTCCAAAAGGGATGGACTTCTAATGATAAATTTTATGAATCAACTTGATTGGTTCATGGGACACCCAGACATTTGGCCAAATGTTTTTCTGAGTGTGTTTCTGGATGAGATTGTTATTTGAATCAACAGACTAAGAAACACAGACTGATGGCCCACCCTAATATGGGTAACCCTTTCCTTTTTGCATTTGGCATTCCTATACCATAATACCTAAGCCTGAGCTCTTGATATGGAAAGAAGTGATTTTATCACAATTCTGGAAATTAGGAAGTCCCACATACAAGGAATTAGGAAGTCCAACATACAAGTTGTAAGATAGTTTCTTGCAAAGGCCTTCTTATGGCATCATCCTATGGAAGAAAGCAGAAACACAAGAGAGTCCAAGACATCAAGTGAAAAAGTGGGGCCAGATAGCCTTTTGTAACAATCCCACTATTGTAATAACTAATCTTTCCCTGCACTAACAGCATTAATTTATTCATGAGGGTAAAGCCCTCATGAGCTAATCACTCTTCATTGGACTTCTCCACCCACCTCTGTTACAATGAGGATGAAGTTTCTAGCATATGAATTTGCAGAAGACATTCAAACCATAGCAGGCCTCGTCAAGTCAACTGAACACCTGAATAGAACAACTGAATAATCAAGCGGAAGGTAAATCCTCCTGTCTAATTGCTGGTTTGGACTCAGATTTAATTAATGGCTCTTCTTGGGTTTCAAGTTTGGGATGGAATTTGTGCCATTTGCTATCCTGGGTCTTGCTTATTTCAAATTATTAGACTTCTCAGCCACCATAATCAAATGAAATAATTCCATATAATAAATCTTTATGTACATAAATATTTGAAGAACATGTGTGTGTGTGAACTCTTCTGTTTTTCTCTGACACCTCGGCTGATACATATGGTTTAGGGGACACATGCAGCTTCAAGTCCGCATATGCTTTTCTCTGTATTAGGCTTCTGCCTCTAAAATGGATACTTTAATGTTTTTCTCAGAAACTTCTCACCTAAACTGGTTTTTCTCAAGCTTTGGAGATGCCCTCATTTCTTGCCTGGATAATTGAAAAAGCTTTTCAATTTTATTCCTGCTTTGACCCATTTCCCAACCCTACAGTTTATTATAAAAACAACAGCCAGAGTGATCATATTAAAACAAAATCCTGACCATATTATTCCTATGCTTAAAAGCCACCAAGAACTTTCATCTTTCCCAGAATAAAAGCCAGTCTTCACCTTAGAAGACACCAGACTACCTGGTACGGTCACCTATTATTTCTCTGATTTCATATCCTATTTTCATTCTCTGCCCACCACACTTCTTCCCCTGTTGTACCTTAAACTCACTCTGTAAACTGTCGTACTATGCATTTTACCTGTTTATCTCATTATATAAACCAGCTTTGAGATGAAATCTCACTGAGGGAAGAGACATTTTACATGTTTTGTTCAATGCTGCATCCTCAATTCCAAAACTATTCCTTAGCATATTAAAGATGTTCAGTAAATACTTGTTCTATGAATACTTACATCTTAGAAATGTTATGATAACCTTACTATACACTGAGTTTAGTTAACAAGACTTAGAGAAAATTGTCTTTAAATTTACAATATGCTTTGTTATTTTATTTTTTGCTATCTTCCAGAGCTATTGTAGTATTATACTACTACATACCCTGAAAATGTACCTGAGAAGAAAAAGATATTTAAAATTATAATGTACGTTTTTGCAGAACTAGAAGTCAAGGAGTCTTGACAAGTTATAAAAATTTAGTTCAACCCTGACTGTAGGCTCTCTTTTCTGTTTCATCTTTCTGATTCAAAAGTTAAGGGAAAAAAAGGACATCAAAATACTGACATACTCATTTTCTTCCACTATCCAGGAAGCTGCTACTCCTCCTAGCTAACCATGCTAATAGTCTTATAATGCATCAACAATTGCTACTATCAGTTAAAATTTTGCTTTTTGAAATCATGTGTACTTTAGATTAGACACTCAGAAACTGAATTTGGAAAAACCTGGTATCCCAGAATGAATGTGATTTCACACTGTTGCTCTTCCCAAACTTTTGTTCTTTTTTTTTTTCTTTCTCTCTCTGCCCAGTGGTGACCAAGTCTTCCCAATTTTAACTCTTTATCATGTTCAACTACTTCCTTTCCTTTTCAATTTTACAACCACTTTCTTCTGTCAGCTATGTCATTGCTCATCTGAATTATTCTGATTTGTCTTCTAATCCCACACCATCTTGGCCTCTGATGCTTTCTGTATTCTACTTGCAAAAAGATGAATTAAAAATTCAAACCTCTGAAAAACCTAAGGAGTTGTTTTCCAACTGCATATAAGTGCTTTGTGGTTCAACAATGCCTTTAGGATAAAATGCAAACTCCAAAGCCTAGCCAAATGCGTTCATGATCTTGTGTCTGCCAAAGTCTGCAGATTCTACTTATATTCATATCCAGCAAGTATACTGCTGGCATACATGATAGTGCCATTCTGGACATTTGATGTGGAAAGTCATCTCTTTTGTCCAGCAGTAGATTGCAAATTCAGTTATTATTCATTATTCAATATTCAACTGAGTATCACTTTTACCAAGAAGAACACATTGATCTTCTTTGCCTCTTTCCTCCATTCAAACTAAATTATCAGTTCTCTCTGTGCTCCCAAAGTTCTATGATTTTAGCTTAGAACTTGTCTTGGTATGTTGAAATTACATACTTTATTTATTGTAATTTTCATACTTTATTTCCTATTTAAGTTGCAAAACAGTTAGAATTTTATGAATTTAACTTCACCCCATTCATGTGCTTCTAAATTTCTGAGGTTGGTCCTCAAACGGACTGATCCTCTCTCCCTGACAAGTCTCTTAGTCCTTAAAATTGTGGTTACATAGGATAGAATAGCTTAGCATATTTCCATTTTTTAAAGTCATGGAGACAGAGAACCATTTTCACATAAAAGCACAAGACTTTTTTCATTTGCTTTATGTTTTTATAAAATGCTCTCAAAAGATGGTCAAGGGAGAAAATAACAGTTGTTTATTAGGGATCAGGGATGTGTTCAGAATTTTATGTAAATTTGTAAAGAAGCAATTAAACTTCATGTGTTTTCACAGTGACATATTGCAATGTGTAACTAGAATCTTCATTTTTATTTATCTGATATTCCACTACATCTTGTTTTATAAGGTCTACAGTGCTTCAAGTATTGCTTGTCCCCACTCAACCACTAGCAATCTGCCTGTTGGAGATGCACCAGTGCCTCCTGGGCTCTGATGCTGTTTTCTGCTTGCTACACAGTATGCAAAGCTGGAGTGGAGCTGGTTCAACCTGTTCATATCTTTCCCATTCATGCAGACTTATCCTGAGAATCCACTTCTTGACTATTATAGTTTGGATATGAAGCATTCCCCAAAAGCTCTTATGTTAATACAGGAAAATTTAGAGGTGAAATGATTAGATTTTGAGAACTGTAACCTGATCTGTCCATCCTAGTTTGAATGGACTCACTGACTAGTGACTGTCAGCAGGTGGTTCTTGACTGCAGGGCATGGGTAGTTGGGAGTGTACACTGGATGGGTACGTTTTCACTATGGTCCTACCCTTCCTCTCCCTCTTTGCATCCTGATCCCACCATGAACTGAGTAGTTTCCTGTGCTAAGCTCTTCCCCCATGAGATGTTGCCTCAACTTGGGCCTACAGAAATTAGTCATCTATGACCTGAGACCTCTGGATCTGTGAGCCCCAAAAAACTTTTCCTCCTCTAAGTTGCTTTTGTCAGGTGTTTAATTCACAGCAATGAAAATAAAAGTAACTAAAAAAGAAATTAGTACTGAGTTGTCAGGGTTATTTCTGTGAATCAAACTAAACATGTGATTCAGAGCTTTTGGAGCTCATTTGTAGGAGAAATTGGAAAAGTTTAGAGATACAAACAAGGAAAGTTTTAGAACATTATAAGTGGAGCTAGAAATGGTGGTGCATGCCTATAATCCCTGCAATTTGGGAGGCTGAGGCAAGACGATAGCAAGTTCAAAGCCAGCCTCAGCAACTTAGTGAGACCCAAAGCAACTTAGTGAGATCCTGTCTCAAAAAAAACAAAAAAAAAAACAACAAAACAAAAAAGGGGTGGGGATGTTACTCAGTGTCTAAGCACTCCTGAATTCAATACCTGGTACCAAAAAATAAAAAGGAACTTAATGAATTATTCTGGTGGGACATCAGAAGATAATAATGTCAATAGGAATGTGGAATGTGCTCATGAGGTTTCAGGGGGAAATGCGTACTGTATCGGGATTTGGACTAGAGGTCGCTCATGTTTTGTTCTGGCAGAAGGTGTGTCTACAATTTGTCCATTTGAGACTTTGTATGAGGCTAAATTTAAAAGTAATGGACTGATTAATCAGGTGGAAGAAATTCCAAGGCAGCACAGCATTCAATCATGGGCACAGATATTGGTGGGATCTTTTAACCAGGTTTTTTTGTGAGGAAATGGGTGCAGAAAGCAGAGGTAAAGTGTTCTAAAAACTTGAAGTTTGGCCAGAAAAATGTATGTAAAGTTGGGGAGAAGGAAGTTCTGCTTTTTGAAGAGATTATAGCCCCTAAAGAAATCCTAAGAACTTTACCCAGAGACTATAAAAAAGATACCTCAAGGGCATTACAGGAATTTATAAGGCAATACCCACTATAGGCTCCAGAGTATAAAAATAAAAGTCCTTTGAGAGGAGACCATGGGAACACCCTGCTTGCACAATGGAGATCTTGAAAGTTATTTCACCATGTTGAACCTCTCAGGCACTCAGAGGTTACTGCTACCATGATTATAGGTGTCCTAGGTATTATGTGAGTTGGTAGCAGATCATGGGGTCTTGCACCTGGTACTGTTTTGGCAGGAATCCAGTATATTAAAAATAAGAGTCATGGAGGATTCAATAAAGATTTCAAAGAAAGCCTTAGGAGGCCAGGAAAATTGTAGAAGAATCAGAGTCCTTATAGGCTGACCAAGAGTGAGCAATGTGCAAAGTTGAACCTACAATGGAGATTGGGAGAAGCCAGTAATATGGACTCTCTGCTTAAAAAAGCTAGTGGATGTGGAGAAAGCCAGGCTAAAAGAAAAACCTATCTATGCTGCAACCAATAAGGGTAAATGGTTGAGGCTGTCCAAACTTGTTGGATAACACATTTCCCCAACATGTGTTCTATATGCCATGCACAGTTAAGGGACCTCATGGCCTGGCTGGATTTCAGTCTTGTTTGTCCAGTCCTTCTTTCTATGTCCCACTCCTGATTTGGCATGGAAGTGTTTGTTCTGTGCTACTATATATTGAATAAATATAACTTGATTTTGATTTTTACAAGGGTTTAAATCCAAGAGTTTGCCTCAAGTTGGTCTCAAGTGAGACTTTAGACTTAGACATTTGGAGAATACTGAAATTGTTAAGACTATGGGACTCTCAGAGATGCATTTTGCATTGTGAGATCAACATGAATTTGGGGAACCAGGACTGGAATATTATGGTTGAGGTTTCCCCCAAGACTCCCGTTTTAGTATAGGAATGTTCAAAGGTGAAATGATTGGATTCCAAGAGCTGTGACCTGATCAGTCCATCCTCATTTGAATGGACTGACTGGGTGGTTACTGTGGGTAGGTTGATCATAGCAGTCAGTAAGAGGTGGATAACTAGGGGTGTGCATCTTTCCTGCAGTTCTTTGTTTTGCTTTCTTTTGTTGTTTTTAAGACAAGATTTTGTTTTTCAAAACATCAGATACTTCTACTGATTTTTTGATTTGATGACCCATCTATTGGTGATAAGGGTGTATTGAAATCCCCCAACACTATTGTATTGTGGTCTATGAGGGATTTAAAGTCATAGAATAATTTTTCTATGTAGTTGGGTGTGTTGATATTTGGGGCATACATGTTTACAATGCTTATATCATTTTGTTGTATTGTTCCTTTTGTTAAGATGTAGTGGCTTTCTTTGCTGTTTCTAATTTTTTGTTGAAACCTACTTTTTGGATATTAGAATCATTACACCAGCTTGTTTCCTTGGACCATGTGCTTGGTAGACTTTTCTCCATCCTTTTGCCTTCAATCTATACATGTCTTTATCTATAAGATGCATCTCTTGCAAGCAGCATATTGTTAGATTTTGTTTTTTGATCCACTCTGCTAATCTATGCCTTTCAATATGGATATGGTAATATGGATATGTGCTTGTGGTTTACTGCCACTGTGATTTTTTGCTGTATTTTGTGTTGTCCCGCTTGTCATTTATCTGACTATGCTTTTTATTGAGCTTCCTCAGTTTGCAAGGTTTAGGAATTGATTGTTCCTCTATGTGAAGTTTGTCTTTGCGTATTATTTGTTGAAGTGGTTTTGTGTTCATGAATTCTTTTAGTTTGTGATTGTTATGAAAAGTCTTCATTTCTACCTTCTGTTTGAAGCTGAGGTTTGCTATGTGTAGAATCCTTGGTGAACAGTTGTTTTCTTACAGGATTTGGAAGATTTCAGTCCATGTGCTGCTTGCTTTTAGGGGCTCAGATGAGAAGTCTAAAGCGATCAAGTGTAACTTGATGCTTCTCTTTTGTACCTTTTAATATTCTTTCCTTGTTTTCTCTGTTAAACATTTGAATATGATGTATCTTGGTGTATTTTTTATTGGTTAGGTCTATTTGGAATATTGAATGCTTCCTTATGTGCGTGTCTATCTCATTTCTAATATGAGAGAAATTTTTTGTAATTATCTCATTGAAGATATTCTTTATGCCTTTAGTTTGTTCCTCCATGTTTTCTTCTATCCCAGTGACTCTCATGCTTGGTCTTTTAACATCATCCTAGAGCTCTTGAATATTCTGGCCATGTTCTTTAAGTATTTTTCCTATACTGTCTTCTGTAAATTCAAACTTATTTTGCCTGGAAGAGATTCTTTATTCAAGAGCTGTTGTTCTGTTTTCTACAGATTGAAATCTATTATTGAAATCTGCAAGTGAGTTTTTAGTTTGGTTGATTTATTTTTCATTTCCAAGATGTCTATTCTGTTTCTTTTCACAACATCTATTTCTTTGATAAATTGTTCTTTCATCTCCTGTAATTGCTCTCTTAGATCCTTCTTTAAGTCCTATTTTGATTATTCTCTTATTTCCTTCTTTAAATCTTTTAATTCATTGATCATTTTGGTAGTCAGATTATTATTGCTATTCTCTTGGTTTTTCATCCAACTCCCTATTGCTGGACTGATTTGTTGCATGAGTGTAGGTTGGTGGGTGGGTGGGGGTTGCTTGCCTGTTTCCTCATTTTTAAGTGTCTTCTTACTGCTCCTGAAATTGAAGTGGATTGGTTTCTTATTTTGTGAATGAGCTATTGTGAGATGTGTCTTATTTGTTTGCAGGATTTTCACTGTATTTGATGTCTGGGTTAGTATAAAAGGATGGGGCCTGAGAACCCATTCTGGTTACTCCTCTTTGTGTCCTTAATGCTGGATTGGGGATTTTATCCCATCCATTACTCTAGTTGTGGTACTGTTGGTAAAATTGAGTTCAGCAATCAAACCCTTAATCTGTAAATAGTTAGTGTCTCTTAGGATTTCTAGCTCCTCATGAGACAATGAAAAACAATCAATATGAACAACCAATGCTTACAATAATGGCATTAAATCAGTCAATTCATACCCCTCATTTCTATTACAATGTTAAATTCCACCTATGAGACAAATGGTATGGTTAACAATTACTTTTGACAACAACAGTATTGAACCACCACTTATGTCAGGCTTCAAAGCATACAGAAGTTATTGAGTTTGGTTTCACAGTGATAATGATTACACAGCATTAATGGTGGGGGGGCAAACTGTAAAAACTAATTAGAGTTTAGAGGTGGTAAGCTTACAGATGTCTGAGAAAAAAGGAAATGTATGAGGAAGTTAGAAAGTAGGCTATAAAATTGGAGTGTGAGAAGAGAGCAAGTAGAGGAGATGTAGGATTTGCTGTTACAAAAAATAAAAAGAAAAAAATCATAAAAATGAAAATAGAGGGAGAAAGGGACAGAGGTATCAAAGTAAAGTAAGTGTGAAAGAGGTATTAATAGAGCTTCACTTATACCAAAAGAAAAGGTAGAAGGAAGTAGAGGAGAACGTTTTGACTATGGCACAATACAATGGAAAAACTTTATGTACTGATCAAAAGCCCAACATTCAGCAAGCAGGAAAAGAGTGAACATTTACATTGAAGAAAAGGCTCAGGAATCAAGGGAATATATAGAAAAGAAAGGAAAAGGGGAAAAGAGAGAAAACAGAAAAAAGGGGAAAAAATAAAAATATATAAATAAAAAATAAAATATATAAATAAAAAAAACCAAGCTAGTATGTTTATGTCCATCAACCAATCAATTTTTTCAGATGGCACACAGATGCACACCAAAAACAGAAAAAAAAAAATTTAAAAGACAGAATCAATTTTATTTAGATTTTTCATTTTGGATTTTGTTTTTGTAACACTTAGTTGTATATATGTTGCTGGGATTCAAACCTGGGTCCTCACACATGCTGTGCAAGTGCCCTACTGCTAAGCCATTGCAAATTCTTAATGAAAAACTGAAAGCATGTCCTCTGAGTTTGTCTCACTACATGTTGGGTGCATATGCTCACTGTCTGAGTTTTGTTGGCAGGGTCCCTCAATCTGCAATGATGTGATATCATGGTGTTATCTATGCAAGATTCTGAGCATGGATGACTAGATAGCAGGGCATGAATCTAGTTCAGTCTCCTGGGCTTTGCTGAGTGGAAACTTCCCCAAAGAGTTTGGGTTAATGAATGCCCCAAGGCTTGGCCTTTGCCTCTGCTGGGTATCTGAAAGTTAGGAGACTTCCAGGTTTCCAGGCACAGTGGGGTAAATGCAGAGAAATACTCCCTATGCTGGTCACATACATATCCCTTCAGTTGTGCTTTTGCATGCTCCTGTACCATCTTAGCTTGTAAAATGAGACCTGATTAGGGAGGACGTGGTACCACAGGGCTGAACTAGCTCGCCTGAGTTTCATCAACCCACATTCCACTGAGCTAAGTGAGGCCTGGTCCTATATCCTGCCCACTTTTCTGGAATCAACCTCTGAACCACAACAGGTTCCTGTCTGGATCATGGACTAGCCCACTCTAACCACCTGACTCCCTCCCACTGGAATAGTCTGCTTAAAATAGCTACTACTCCTTCTCGGTGCAGGCAGCTGAGAGACAATGCATTCCCCTGATGCAGAGGAAGTTCAGCAGAGGTGTCACAGGTTCAGCCCAATGCAGTATTCCCTGATGAATTCAGCCTCTCCACGGGAGATCCAACCCTACTTTATCATTCAGTTCCTTGGAGTTCACAGTTATCAGGACCTGGTTGGGACACATGCAATCCCTGTTTTCCACTGGCTGCTCCCAAATCTCTAAACCTCCAAATATCGCCCACTGACTAGCACTGTGCGCCAATGAAGTTTTTACCCTACACACACCTTGCAGCAAGGCAGCTCTCCCTGTGTTTTATCGTCACATCATGGAGACAGACTAGAAGATGCCTCCCTGTAGGTAGCCATGTTAGAATCCCCTTCCCTTCAGTACTTTCTCTCTCTCTCTCTCTCTCTCTCTCTCTCTCTGGAGTCATGGACTTAGCTATTTATAGACTGAGACCTCTGTAACCATGAGCCTCAAATAAACTTTTCCTCATGTAAGTTGTTTTTATTGTCTGTTTTGGTCACAGTGATGAAAAAGATAAACAACACATTGACTCTCTGGTGGGTATTTATCTCCAAAAGTTTAGTAGCATTACCTCCTTAAATGTACCTGACTTTGAGATGATCTAGTCTACAATTTCCTTTCTATTAGTAGATGTGTTAGTCAGCTTTTCATTATGGCAATTGAAATACCTGAAAAGAACAATTTAGGGAAAAATGTTTATTTTGGAATCATTTTTTCACAGGTTCAGTCCATGGTCAGCTGATTCCATTGCCCTGAACATGATGTGAGGCTGAACATCATGGTGGAAAGCCCTGGCAGAGGAAAGCTACTCACATCATGGAATACTGGAAGCAGAGAGACAGAGAGTGTAGAGCCAGGAATAAAATATAATTCCCATGGATACACTCTCAGTGACCTCCTTTTTCTACTCTTGCCCTATATAGGTATTATTACCACCTAGAAATCTATCCAAATTATTCATGCATCAAATGGATGAATCCACTGATTCAGTTACACCTCTCATAATATGAACTTTCCTACATTGTCTAATTATGAACATTTTTGGATACCTCTCATGACCAAACCATAACATTAAGGTTTTTTTCTGAGAGAGAGAGAAAAGAAGAAGCTTTGGCTGTTTTTAAAGAGCTAAAGTATAATATTATATTGCATATATAAATATTGAATGGTAGTCTAGGCAATATAAACTACAGGGGTTCAAAGGTTACCATTTTAAAAATGTGTTATGATTTGACTGAAGTGGTCCCCAAAACCTCCTATGAAAATGAAGAAATGTTCATAAGTGAAATTACTAGAATATAAAGGTTGTGAAATCATTAGTTGATTAATTCACTTAATGAATTAATTTAAATGAATTTATTGGAGGGTAACTAACTGTAGAAAGATGGGATGTTGATTTGTCAGGGATTTTATATATATATATATATATATATATATACATATATATATAGTTATATAGTTATATGTAGGAATATATATCCTATTGATTGATACATAGGGATATATATGTATCATTGTATGTATATTTGTGTGTATATATATGTATACACACACACACACACACACACATAACTTATTAAATTGGCTTACATAAGAAGCTGGCCATCTGAACAGTAAAAAGCTGAAGGAACCAGTATCTGCTCAGTCTAAGAAGCTGGAGCCTCAGACCAAGAGGGATCAATCATGCCTCCAATATGGAACTCTAGGCCTGAAAACTCATAGAAAGTCAGTAGACAGAGTTTGCTTTGGAAGAGTAAAAAAGGTAGAGTCTGATGTCCTCAGGCTATCTCAGCGAAAATCAGGAACACATTGGAGAAGAATCAAGCTGGATGCAATGGTGCAGGCCTGTAATTCCAGCAGCTCAGGAAACTGAGGTAGGAGGATCACAAGCCAGCCTCAGCTACTTAGGGAAGCCCTGTCTCAAAATAAAAGAATAGAATGGGCTGGGAATGTGGCTCAGTTTTTAAGCACTTTTGGGTTCAATACTTGGTACCAAAAGAAGAAGAAAAAGGAGATGGAGAAGAAGAAGGAGGCGGGGGGGGGGGG
>PVKS010046414.1:0-13307 GCA_004027875.1 Aplodontia rufa
CATACTATAAGTAATACTCATATGGGCAGATAAACCCATATTCTGCCCTCTAGTTGCTTACAATCGAGTGAGATAAAATGTGTGGATAATAGCAACGCTTGATACATTGATGAATGCTATGTGGAACATAAAAAGGCAAAGCAATTTTTAATAAAAGATTAATCTCTTTTGTCTGGAGGGATCATAGAGGTTTCATAGAAAAATTAGAAGTTGCCTAAGGGCAATGTCAAGTTTTCTCAAGGAATGATAAAGTCCAGTAGTGTGGGAATATGTGTTTTGTATAATTAGGAATAGACATTAGACTAGCAGTAAACTAGGAGTGGTTAAGCTTAACAACACTAAGATAAGGCATATTAGCTTCATTTCTTAGAAAAAAAGGGAGCTATAATAGGATTTTGAGATGGATCAAAGTATTATAAAATGTATTCAGTATTAAAAAAAGAAAATTGGCACCAGTGCACAGTCCAAGAATTTGGAAAAGGAACGTTTGAAAATATGAATCATAGGGATCTCTAAATCTCTTTTTGTTCACAGTGTTTTCTTAAATATTTCAAGTGAACAAAAATGTGAGTTGAAATGAGTAGTTGTCCTGTGAGGATTTTAATTATATGTTATATCTGTATTTTTCAGATTACACCTTTTCCCAAATCTGTAGAGCAAACTTTGCTATTGCCGAGTTTGAATCATTTTGAGCACTTTAAAATGTGTTAATGACCTTAACTCTCCACTTAGTTCAAGGGTGGGAATTATTACATTCACTTGAACTAGCCATAGGGTTGAAAGTAGTGTGCATTCTTTGGATAGCATTACTTAGGTAATTTGAGGGAATAAGTTTTCTTATTAATTTGTCCATTATTCAGTTATCCTTGGCATTCAGAAGCCTTGTTTCTGCATTTTAAACACAAGTTTAGAAAGGAACCCAGAGAAGTTCTCTTTCACAAAGTTGTGGGTAGAAAATGACATGCCATGCAGCATAAGCCAAATAAAGAAGGAAACATCCCACAGAATCATGAGGCAGTCCCATCTGGAATTCTGGGTGTAGCTGTGGTCACATGCCAAACCTTTGCTCTGGAGGAGTTAAATAGGACTCTTTCCCAGAACTTCTGAGACCAGTCATGGCATGGCCTCCTGAGACCGTTGTGATGTCAAGGATCTGATGACCAGGTGCCCAGAGATTCAGAGGAGTCCCTTCTACCCAGCAGCCCAGCTGGTCATGTTGCTCTGTGACAAAGAAACTGTCTTAATGTGGAAGATTGGAACTTGCTTTGATAATCCTGAGATTAGTAAAGAATGAAGCTATATTTTGTTTGTTTGCCTTACTGGTAGAGTGAAGGAATCTTGTTATGTATTTAGAAAATTTTCACTTAATGTCTGTTAATTTTATTTTTTTAAAAGAGCAAGTTCTGTTTAAGAAGGGTGATTGCATGTTTGTGTATTTGAGGCAAAAAATAGCTGTTGCTAATTTTTTCTGCTTGGTGATTGACTAAATAAAAGTCATTGACATTTCTACATTGATAAAACAAACAAATAAAACCCCAAGTAATTTTAAATTTTATTTGTCTTTACTAAATAAATTAAAGTTGTATATATTTATCACATACATCATGATTTTAAAAAATATGTATATAGTGTAGAATAACTAAATAGAGCTCGTTAACATGTACCTCAAATACTTATCTTTTTTTGTAATGGGAACACTTAAAGTTTGTAAACAACTAATTTCAACCTGTAAACGCATATATAGTCTTTTATTTTCCAAAAGTTAATTTTGAGTTTAAATATAATAAAGACATAAAGGCTAGGGAATTTATAATGTGAAAAAAATAACTAAAGTTGTAGATAGGATTTTATTTTTGTCACTTAGATATATGTGGTTAACAGTAAAATTAAACAATCTATGAAGATTTAATGGGTTACAACTATTAAACATGATGTATGAAGATATAGGAATGGTGTGATTTTGTCTATGGAAACAAATGACTGTGCATTTATTTTTAGGATGCCAATGGAATAGTTGTTTTCTTGGCAAAGTGGTACAAGTATATTGAGAATTTAAAAGTCCAGCAAAAGCCCTTGACCACTATGCATAAAGAAGTCAAATCTAAACCCACGTTGACTTGTTATTACACACACACACACACACACATCTTTGTATATATGTGCTTTCCCCCCTTTTTTTGTATTAGCTATGTTGTCATCAGAAGGTAACCCAATCATTTCATTGGAGATTTTGTTTTTCTTAAAGCCCACAGATTATTGTCTAAACTTAATATCTAGAACTGGACCATGGGGTTTAAGTTGCCCTTTATTTTTAAGGTCTACTTCCATGTACCATCTAGCTGAAGGGTGTGTCTGAAATAAATTAATTATGCCAGAAAGTATGTATTTGATATTACTGTTCTTATTTAATGTGAGTTTGTGTAGTTTACATTGAAGCAAATTGATTGCCATGAGTGACTCTATTTTGTATTTTGGCTCTGCCTTCTATTTGTGAATGTTTTTCTAAAGATAGATCTTTTTTTATTGATGCATTATACTTGTACATAATGATGGGATTTGTTGTCAAATATTCATAGATGCACACAATACAGCAATATAATTTGGTAAATATCCCCCCCCCCAGTCCCTTACCTCTCTTTCTGGGTCATATACTTTTTCTGAAATACCCAAATATAATGACACAATTCTAATACCTATGAATAACACTTTTATATACATGACAATGATAGAGATTAGGAGAGATAGTAAAATGGCTAGGTAGTCAGGACAATGGGCCCCATTCAACCTCACCTAGAAGCTTAGCTGGTAGAGAGCGATTGATTAACAGGCATGCTCAGGTCCTTCAAATACAAAAGACCATGAGGCTCATCTGTGGGAGCAACTCCTTTGTCCCAGAGTAAAGGAAAATGAAAAAGTGGTGATGGACACAGATGGGAATTAGGAAAGATTTGCTACCTCTTTTACATAGATTTTAACCAATGATTTTGGTGCTTAGTTTCAATGCCTGTTTTACATAGAGTTTAAACAATGATGTTGGTGCTTTTCTCAATGCCTGCTTTACATGAATCTTAATCAAGGTTCATACCCAAAACCAATATAAACCCTGGCCTAACACACATCAGATGGTATCCTGCTTCCAGGTACTCCTCTGCCTTGTGGAGACTCTGCTCTCCTTCCTTAAATAAACCCTACTCCTTTTACTCTTCTCTTTTGTGGTTGTCCATGTATTTTATTCTTCAGATTCACAAGAACCCAGAAGAAGATTGGCACTGAATTTCCAGGGTGTACTTCCACACCAAGAGCTGCAACACACTGCTCAACAATAGTGGGGAAAAAAAAGCTGGGTAGATGCTAACGCTATTTCAGCTGCAGAGATCTGCAGCCAGCACAAATATCCAGTTTTAACTGGAAATAGGTGCAAAAACTAGAAACGGGCTACTTTGGCTGCAGAAATCTGAAGTGAGCCCAGACTCCATTCATCAGCGGGAGCAGAGAATCCGGCCTGATCTCAAAACCCCCACATCAACAGTAATATATAAGTGACATACTTATAAATGCTTGGTGTGTACCTTGTTTTAACTCAGTTCCAATGTTTCCACTTCGACTCCCTTCCTAATACCCCTTGTTCTTTTTAGGTATACTTGACAATAGGATTAAACATTTAGATTTTTGTAAAGGCATGCGGTATAGCTTATTCTAATTCAGTCTCCAGTATCTCCCCACCCCTTCTCCTTTCTCTTCCCTTTACTGGTCTTTCTATTGTTTACTAAATGGCTTTTCCCCATTTTTAATGACTCATTGAATTATATACTTATGGGATTCACTATATTATGTTCATATTTGGACTGAGCAAGTTAAGTCTGATTCCTTTCATTAACTTTCCTTATTTCATTCCTTCTTCCTCCATTTCCTTCCCCTTTGACTATTCCTCTGTTCTTTCCCTTATTTCAGGTTAGCTTCTACATAGCAGAGAGAACATTAACCTTTGGGTTTTTGAGACTGGCTGATTTCATTTAGCATGATATCATCCAGTTTCATCCATTTTCTGGCAAATGATATGTCATTCATTCATCCTTGTGCCTGAGTAATACGCCATTGTGCATATATGCCACAATTTCTTTATCCATTCATCAGTCAAAGGGCACCTTGGTTGGTTCCATAGCTTAGCTATTGTGAATTGAGCTGCTATGAACATTCATGTGGCTGTATCACTATAGTATAATGCTTTTAGGTCCTTTGGAAATATACCAAGGAGTGGGATAGCTGGGTCAAATGGTGAATCCATTCCAAGGTTTTTTTTTTTTTCAGGAATGCAGCATAGCTTGTTCAAATATCCTGTTTAGTGTCTTGCAACTGTATCCCATAAATATTAACATTTTGCATTTTTGTTCTATGGCTCTAATACATGAGTTTGTCTGCTTTACTCTTAAGCTTGGGTTTAGGTCCAGCCTCCACAAATGAGGGATACCATTTGGTCCTTGACTCTCTGGGTTTGGCTAACTTTGCTCAGCATGATTTCTTCCATTGCCATCCACTTATCTTCAATAGATGTAATATCATTGTTGCTAATAGCTGAGTAGAACTCCATTGTGTATGTGTGTGTGTATATATATATACACACACACATATATATCTCAGAGCTTTTGGAGTCATTCATCCAGTGAGGGGCATCTGGCTTGGTTCCATAATGTAGCTATTGTAAATTGAGCTGCTATGAACATAGATTTTGCTGTAATGTGCTGATTCTAACTCCTCTGGGAAAATACTCAGAAGAGGGATAGCTGGGTCATATGGTGGATCCAACCCTAATTTTTTTGAGGAGTCTCCACACTGCTTTCTAGAGGAGCTGGACCAGTCTGCAATTCCACCAATAGTGTGCTAGTGTTCCTATCTCCTCATAAACCTTCCAGAATTTGTTCTTGTTTGTATTCTTCATCTTTGCCAGTCTGACTGGAGTGAGGTGAGATCTTAATGTAGTTTTGATTTGCAGTCTTAAACTTCTTAATCCTCTGAAAACTACTTTTGCTTCTCAAAGTACATGAGAAAACAAAGAACAGTTGTAAAGAGAATTATATGAGTATAAAGACAACATATGCATATTTTTCTTTATCTGTGATGGTTAATAAATATTTTATCTCTATCTAATATATCTTATTGGTTCAATTTCTCTGGAGAATCCTGATACAGTACATATTTCTAGGCTGATAGAGATCAAGAAATTTTAGCCTACCTGTTCTTTAGAAATTAGATGATGGCAATCAAGTGTTTTGAAATGCCTGGAGCATGCAAGGCATATATTTAAAGAAACATAAAGATAAGTGGGGCAGAAGACACAAAAGTAGTGAATTAGTGTTTCCTGTGACCAAACTTCTATTTGAATCCCTCTCATGAGTTGGATTTCTTTTGAAGGGAAGTGGATTACTTTCTATTGAAAAGGCTATGACTTCTTTCTTTTCCCCTCATTCATTTATTCATGTATTTATAGTTTTTAATTATGCTATTCATGAATATGACTTGCAAAAATAATAGGAAATATTGACAAGCATAGAAAAGAAAAAAGCATTGATTTTTATCCCAAATTCTGCAGCTCTAGATATAGCAACTATTGACTTTGTAGTATTTAATTTTTGTTAAATGAGAAATTATTTGATACTTATTAAAACAGAATGGATATCTCTTTTTAATTTTTATTTTTGAACAACCATAGAAATTTTTAACAAAATAATATAAAATGTGTATAGTTTCTGGATACTAGATTTACCCCCAGGAGTGCCCCCCCCCCAATTTCCCACCCATATCCCTCCCTTACCTTACCCACAATATCTCTAAAAAAGTATTAGGTTGTGTAACATTACATCTTATGTGGATTTAACACATGATAATAAACCACCTTTTGGAATGGCCAGAGTCTAGTTCCAATCACCACAAATGAGTGGAGATATTCGACCCTTAGTTCTCTGGGTTAAGCTGATTTTACTCAGCATAATTTCTTCCATAGCCATCTATTTACCTTCAGAGGCCGCAATATCATTGTTTCTAATTGCTGTGTAAAATTCCATGGTATATATGTACCAGTTTTTGGATTCATTCATTCAGTGAGGGACATCTGGGTTGTTTCCATAGTCTAGCAATAGTAAATTGAGCTGCTATGAATATAGATATTGCTGTGTCACTATAATGTGCTGATTCTAAATCCCCTGGAAAGATACCCAAGAGTGGAATAGCAGGATCATATGGTGGTCTCATCCCTAATTTTTTGAAGATTCTCCACACTGCTTTCCAGAGGGGCTGTACCAGTCTGCAGCTCCACCAACAGTGTGTTAGTGTGCCTATCTCTGCACAGCCCCTCCAGCATCTATTATTGTTTATTTTCTTCATTTTTGCCACAGAGTGGATATCTTTATTCAACACTATTACAGCAAGTGTCAAGACTATTGTAGTGGAGAGAGAGATTTTTGTTTGACTTCATGAACAATAAGAATAAGATTTATAGCCAAGTAGCATGTTGGTGAGGGTAAATCATTTACTTTTCCTGTACAGTGTTTAATTTCATGTACTATAACAGGTATTTCCATTTTGACTTTCAGACTGCTGTGACTATAAGGAGAAATTTACAAATTTGAAGTCATGTAAATGAATCTACTATTTATTTTTTCATTTGTTATTTACTAAACAATTTAAATCAGTTAAATGTCCATAGATAATCATTTAAATCATAATTTTTATTGATTTATTTGATCGTTTATTGAAATGGGAAGATGCTTAAAATGGGAACCCAAGAGACGAAAATGAGTAAGTATGGAATTAAAAAAGAATGCACTGACATCCTCACATTAATTCTTTCAAAATGGTTATATTGCTGGTGGTTTCCATTATCTGTTATAAATCTATCATTTACCAATTTTTCTAAAATAAGCTTGTATTATATTTATTATCAGAAAAAGAAAAGAGATTTTGTAATTACAGACATTTAAAAATTGAAAGAAAACATTGTAGGTCTCAACTATGGAAGGATGGCACTGATACTTGAAACTGAATCTTAACTGACATTTCACAAATTATTTGCCTTTGTTCTATTTTAAGTGTGATATGTTTTAATTAAGCATGCACACACAGAGAGAGATTATTGGCATGATACTCATTGAGGAAAATGACAACTTTCTTCACAACCTACTTAAGCTACCAATTTTATGACTCCATAACATGGACTGTTTACCCTTATGCGAGGAATGTCATTCTTGTCCTATTTCTCTTCTTCTACTCTTATTCTTCCCCTCTTCCTCTCCTCATTCTTTTTATCATCAAGATGGTTTATTTAGTGAAAATGTGGATGCATGGAAGGTGGTATAAGACACCACCTCAAATATAAAACCACCAATCATCAATCCCAACAAACCCATCACCTGAAAGGAAGGCTTCTAGGGATTGTGAAGAGAAATACTGAATGACTACTGTACTTATAATTTTCTAATACTAAAATACATTCACACATATCTTAAAACATGAAAAGAAATATACTAACATCCTAACTACTGAACTTCTGTGATTAAAACACTGAACAGTGAACTGTTAAATCAGGAATATAATAAACTGTCTTTGAAAATTAAACTCTTTAAATTATATGTGATCTGTATTGAAATATCTCCCCTAAAACACTCTGGTTTTTCTACCTTAAGGGATTTGTAATGTCCCATGGTGTGTCATCTTCTGAACACTTTAACA
Organism: Aplodontia rufa; assembly: GCA_004027875.1. Classification (NCBI taxonomy): domain Eukaryota; kingdom Metazoa; phylum Chordata; class Mammalia; order Rodentia; family Aplodontiidae; genus Aplodontia; species Aplodontia rufa. The sequence goes on from PVKS010046414.1 coordinate 7,723, forward strand.
TGTCTTTGACCTTTTCCCTAGTGCTAGGTCATTTAAATATTTACAATCTATTCAGAATTTCAAGGCGAACATTCTGCTTTTCAGTAATATTACATTGAAGCATCTTTTTTTTTTAAGAGAGGGAGAGAGAGAGAGAGAGAGGGAGGGAATCAATTTTATTTAATTTTTCATGTGACGTTTGTTGCTTTGACAGTTTGTTGTGTTTGTGGTGCTGGGGTTTGAACCTGAGTCGTCACGCATACCAGGCAAGCGCTGTAACGGCAGAGTCACTGCTCTAGCTCCGACATTGGAGCATTCTTTTATTCTGACACCTAGAGCCAGCATGAACAAAACGTAATTGGGAATTCAGCAGTAATATTAATAATCTAGATGTAAAGTGTTCACTAGTCATATGACTATGGGCACAAGTCGGCATAGATCTCTTTCTTCTATCCCTATTCCATTTTATCCCAGTCCTCCCGAGGAAATAGTATTAGTGTTGATCTAATCTAAAAAGAATGCACGCCTTCATATACTTTTTTTTCAGAGAGGACTGTGAGAGAGAGACAGAATCAATTTTTTAATTGAGTTTTTGACATGGCTTTCATTGTTCTGACACTTAGTTGTGTATGTGGATGCTGGGGTTTGAACCCGTGTGCTTGCTCATGCTGGGCAAGCGTCGTAACCCTTGAGCCACCGCTCCAGCCCCCTTCATATGCATTTTGAGAAGTCAAAATTAGAAAATAAAAATTTTCTGGGGAACCACATCACCTAAAGATTTTCAGTGTTAATGTTTTGGTGTTTCTGTCCCTTCCGTTTTGTTAAGTGTATTTGAACATAAGGTTTTTGGGTCATGTTTCTGAGCTCCTTTCTCTACTCTTCTTGGTTAGTTTTTCTCAGGCTTCTGAGAAACTGACCTTTAAGCATTCCAATCTGCTCTTCTCCAGCCAAATTTTTCTCAGTAAACCGCACCCCCTCCCTCCGGTCTTGAAGCTGCTACCTCAGGGGAGGTGTGTGGCGCTAGAGATGTGAGGGATCTAGTGACTCATTGGACGAGGGCTTCTCAATCACAACCACTCAGCAAATAGGGTGAGCTGTGAAGCAAAAAGATATTTTAGAGGGTGGTCTGCGCAATCAGCTTGCAGCACCTCCTCTTCTTGGCAGGGCAGCTAATGGGAAAGGTCTTTAGTGGGCTGTTTCTTCTGCAGTTGCCTTAGTCCTGCTACATTGAAGCCCCCGCCTAGCCCTCCACCACCTCAGGCAAGTTTCTCCTGCACCCTCTGCTGCTTCCGCCTCCGTGTTAGCCCCGCCCGGTGCTTGTGGATCAGGCCAAGCCGCCTCCTTCACTTTGGTGAATCTTTTCCTGTCAAATAAGCAAACAAAACAAACAAACAAATAAACAAAAAAACAAAAACAAAACTGAAGATGGAAGGGTTCTGGGAACAAGGCACAACCGGTGAAGTGGGCTCATTCCTGGGCGCTGTGTCAGCCGCAGCCTTTCCGCCGGCTTCAATGGGGTACTCATTACATGAGGACTTTATTGAGAGTCTGCTCCTTGGCGGTTAAGTACCGAGTGTACGCTCTCAAAAAGCTTCAGGCCAGATCTGCCGGTCTAGAGGCTAAGTACCTAAGGGAGTTTCATTCCATCCAAAGGAAATTTGCCAGGATCTATGGGCCCTTACTGGAGAAGAAACACGCCAGATCATCAATGCATTGTACCAGCCCACGAAAGAGGAATGTGAAGTGAAGTCCAAGATGGCGGACTATAACTATAATGAGATGGCAGATGACTCTGAGGCTCAGATGTACAGTCCAGAAGAGAATCTGGAGTATGAGGACTTGGAGGAGTACTGTGAGGAGGATTTTGAAGATGTTGAGGAGGTGTTTGGAGAGTATGGAGGAATGGAGGAACATAATATAGATGGAGAGAAAGAAGATCCTAAAGGGATCCCTGATTTCTGGCTCACAGTTTTAAAGAACGTCCAGGAGGTCACACCCCTGATTAAGAAATATGACAAACCCATTCTGAAGCTTCTGCGAGTCGTGAAAGTCAAGTTTTCAAAGGCTGATGAGCCGCTCACCTTCACGCTAGAATTTCACTTCGAACCCAATGACTACTTTACAAATGAGGTGCTGACCAAAACGTACACACTCAAGTCTAAGCTCGATTACTCAGATCTCCACCCCTTTAGGGACTCTGCGGCGGAGCAATGCATTGACTGCAAAATAGACTGGAAGGAGGGAAAGAACGTCACTGTGCAAATGGTCCTGAAGAAGCAGAGACACACATTTTGGGGACTGATTCGTACCACGACCCAAGAATTTCCCCGAGAGTCCTTCAATTTCTTCAGTGCTCTCATATGGGGCCTGGATGCTGATGAGGATGAGGAAGATGTTTTTATTGCTCACACTTTGTGCACCTTTGTCATCCCAAGAGCTGTGTTATACTTCACAGGAGAAGCCCTTGAGGCTGAGCAAGAGCGGATGATCAGGGAATGTAATAACCTGTCTTTTGGCAGAATCACTCAGGAGAACTGGGTGGCTGCTGTTGATGGTGCTAAAGGCTAAGACAGGGTCTCCCAGACAGAAGACATCGATCACTGAAGGAGAATTACTTCAGTTTGTGGGCCTCCTATTTAACAATTACCAGTTACAATAACCAAAACTTAACCATAAGTAACTTGCAGTCTTAGTGTGTGTCTCTTCTTGGTAGTTTCCATATAAAACAATCTTCAAATACATTTAACAAAGCATTTCATCTAGCACTCCACTGATTTAAGCTGTCAAGAAGTGTAGAAGGAGGTGAACTTTGAAAGCATGTGAATAACTTACTATTGTGAATCCATGGCTTTTGTTAGGTTCCTGTTAGTCTCTAGCTATGGAAAATAACCAGAACTTAAAGCTGAGATTTATATATTTGGTTTTTCTTTTCCTTTGCATCAATAAAATGTGATAGCTTCTTTTCCCCAGCCCTCTCAAGATAAATGGGCTTTATTCTATTGTGCTAGCTGTGCCTTCATCTTTTTATTACAGATATGTAACAAGTAATACTGATTAAATTATACTTGATTTATAATTTGAGAAATAGTATAAGGATAAACATTGCAGCAAATCCACCTTTAATAACTTGCATTGTTTATAGGCACCTATATTTTATGTGATATAGTGATCTACTCAAAACCTAGTTTGATTATTGCTTACTAATAAATTAAGTGAATTATGCTTAAAGCCATTTCTCCTAGGGCCTGATGTAATGGACTTCTGCTAAGTGCAGTGAAAGTGTGCATTTTAATTTCTGGAATGTTCTCAACTTTCTTGTAGATTCACCTTATATCCTTATTTAAGCTTTATTGCCCCAGGTGTGTTCATTCCAAAATAAAATTATTACAAATGTTAAACATTGTGTTCTGAGGATAGTGGAGTAACAAATATGGCATTGCTCCTTCAAATACCAAACAGAGGAATTCATTTGGAGGTTTCAGTAGGTCAGACTTATCTATTGGGCATAGTAAGCACTGTGCTTGGGGCCTATTTACTTTTAACAGCCCACAAAAATATTTAAATTTCTTTAAAAGTTACAAGAAAAATGAATATAATATATACATAATAATGAATCCAGCTTGGATTATATTTGTATTATACCAGCACAGAAGTAAATATTATTTATGTATCTGTATATGAATTTCATCATGGAAAGGGTCCATATAAGTATAACTGGATAAATTCAGTGAAAATCTTGGGTCTTACCTTTAAAAAGAAGGGAAAGGTGGAGAGCATGGAGTGGTTGACAGGGATGTTGATGTGACAAAGGACAAGAGGGAGTGTAGGTAGGAAAGAAAGGAACGAGTAGAGATGGGATCCTTGGGAGAAAGGGGTCTGTGGTTCTTGGAGAGTATAGTGAAAGGCCTGATTGGCCAGAGGGAAGAGGGTTAATAGGATGGCTAGCGTGAGAGGGGTGGGACCAGATCCCAGTGGGTTATGGCCAGGAGTAAATTGAAGGGGTTTCTACAAAGGAAAAATAAAGGAATGGATAAGGATAAAGGAGGCAGAAGTGGAATTGAGGAGGTAAGTGAGGAGTCTGGAAAGCAGAGAAGCAGGGGATGAAAGGGTGAAGTGAAACTCATCAGAAACAGATCATTCCCTGGTTTAAGTTTATAGAAAATCTGGCTTTGTGATTTTGATACTTTTGCAAAACCATCAGTATTTTGTTTCAGAAAAAAACCCAAAAGGGAACTAGAGAAGTCATGGCCTATTATAACCAAACATTAATTATGTTTTCACATTGCCAAAATATATATACACATGAATTATAATTTTATTCAACAAACTTTATATTGTATTGTTTGTGCTAGACACTGCTCAGAGCACTTTATAAATATTAACCTCTGTAATACCCATTTTATAAATGAAGAAGTAGTAGTTGTCTCCTTTTGATAAAAGCAATAAATATAAAAGTAGAGCCTGTAGCTGGACAGAATTAGTGCCCATGAATATTTTATCACCAACCTCATTTTAACTAATAAGCACACAATTTTGTATCCTGCTTATAAATAAACTTACCTTCATAGAATTAGTATTTTCCTGTATTAATATATTTTAAAGGCATAATCATTAACAATCATGTAGTATTTTAATGTATGAGAACACAATATTACCATTTTAATGTTAGCTATTGCTTTCTGATTTGCATAATGAAGTTTAGCAAATGTTCTGCTTTTTATTATTAAGATTTTCATTTCAGTTCCTTTTTTGAACTTTAACTTTCAAGGCATTTGTAAGTTCTTCAAAGGGCTAAATGACAAATGAGAAGCATGATTCCTATCAGTTACTAGAATATAACTTGATCATTCCCAAATATGGGTACAAACCTTGGCAGTAGTATTTGCCTATTCATCATGTAATCCTTTGTCATCTCTCAGCACCAAAACTGTGTGAATAATATGATTTTGAAAAATATGACACATCATGTTTTTCACACATTTTTGAATATTCAAGAATTTGAGAAGCAGAGTTCTCTTGAACTTTTCCAGGATAAGCATAAGCTTTACATTACCAAGAAACGAATGGAGGATCCAGTGCAAAAGTATCAATGGTAAGCATTAAATCAATATAACTACAAGGCTAAGATAATATAACAAGACTAAAATGTTTGTAATATGGTTAAACAGAAAATAACTTGTTATGCTAACACTCAGTCTAGATGCAGCTAGCAAAAGTTGTGTCTGGAAGGGATTCCTTTTCTAGCTGGGGATCAAAAAATCTGCCAAATAGTAGACACACAAATATGTAATTAAACAATATCATAAGACAATCAATATGGTAAACCAAATTAATGTTTTTCCTATTATTACTTATGTAGCAAGACATTAGATATTTTATAAAGAAATCACTTAACATTAAATAAAATTGTGGTTATGAACGTAACAACTAGAAAAACAGACAAGCTTTCCAAATTATCAGAAGAAAGATTCAAGCCCAGTGCAGTGGTGCATGCTTGTAATCTCAGAGACTTGGGATACTGATGCAGCATCCCCTGGTCTGGGGATGTAGCTCAGAGGTAAAGTGCCTCTGGGTTCCATTCCTAGTTACCCCCCAAATAAAAGTGA
>PVKS010046415.1:0-13308 GCA_004027875.1 Aplodontia rufa
CAGCCTACAGCATAAAATGATGAAAGTGAAAGAAAAACAGCTAGACTATAACATAACATTGTGCTGAATGTTAACCTACATGGTAAAGAATCATGAGATCTAATCATCTAACACTGCAATTAAATTTAATAAAGCCTCCATTTACTTCCTTAGCATGAGATATTTATGCTTTGACAGCTGAGATAGATATTTTGGGGATGTAACAAGTTTGTCTACTAATACATATTAGAAAAATAGTTTTACATGAAATACTTATAACAATTATGCTCATATGTTTTGTTTTATTCATTTCTTACTATCCACATACTGAAAATATTATTTTGCTATCCTTTTCTCAAAATATAATTTCAGAGGTTATTTTGTGGGTTTTTGTTTTTCTTCTGTTTTTGGTACTAGGATTTAAAACCAGGGGCACCTCAGTTCTTTTAATTTTATTTTTTTAAAATTTTGAGACATGGTCACACTAAGTTGTTTAGGGCCTTGCTAAATTGCTGAGGCTGGTTTTGAACTTGCAATCTTCCTGCCTCAGCCTACCGATTCACTGGGAGTATAGATGTGCTCTACCATGCCTAGTTAGCTTCAGAGATATTTAAATTAACCCAAGACCTACTAATGAAGCCAGAATTTTGAGATGAGAATAGATTCCCCTCTTTGCCAATTTCCACCTGGGTTCTTGTCTTGCATACTTAAAGAATAAAATCCATAGATAATCACAGAAAAGAAAAGTATAACAGAGTAGGGTATTTTTAGTAAGAAGAGAGAGAATTACCACCATGCAGAAGGGTATCTGATAGCAGAAACACACTTTGGTGTGCAAGGTTAGGAGCCTGTATGGTTCTGGCTATTGCATAGAGCAAAACATACACGAAACAGATTGAAACAGTATTGGAAAGACTATACCTGTAACTTCCATCTGAGCTCACCCCTCCCTGCAATTTTCCTCCCTCTATGGAATGAAAGGCTGGAGCCATTCCCACAGGTGAGCTCAAGGTCTTTATTTCTTTGGTTAGCGTCCAGATGTGCTTTCTGCATTTGAACAAGACCTCTATTGGGGTCCATCACTTCTGTTTACTGACCACTGTTCTTTCTCATTCACTATTAAGTCTACCCATGCGGTCATTGCAATTAACATAATATATTGATCTTTTGTAATTCTGTGCTTTTGTACCTTCCAAGAATTTTAACTGAAGAACAGAGACTGTGTATCTCCAACTCTTAGACCAATAACTAGCATTAAATTGAATAGCAAAAAATATCAGTACTGAATTAAATTGAATATGTTATTTTGCAGCCAGCTTTTCCATTTTATTTTCATAGTAATAGCCTATTATACATCAAATAAAGCAAACACATTTAGAATTTTAAAGGAGACAGAAGTAATAGAACTTATGAGGCATTTAAAAGTATGTGTTCTGAAGAACTCCTATAAAAATACTTTTCTACAATGCATATTTAGAAAAATGTTACATATATTGTTTTACTTCATGGATATACATCCAGAATGGGCAACTGCACAGTACACTGATTAAGGGAAGCAATCTCATTCTTCATTAAATAATCTATTTTCTTATTCTTAAAGCACTCAACGTCATGTCTTTTCACAATTGCTGGGGATATAGCTCAGTTGTACAGTGACCCCTTGATAAATCCCCAGTAGCACAAGAAAAAGGAAAAGTAAAAAAATGAAAGAACGAATTGATATATTGGCTAGATCTAAAAGACAATGATTGAATGTTTTCTAGGAAGAGGAAACAAAATATAAAAAGGCACAGAACTGAGAGGGATGCAATTGGTATGCAAATAAAGAGCAGTAGCATACAGTGGAAGAATGAGAGGAAAGACAAAATTTGTGAGAGACATTGCTAAGGTACTTACACTTTATTAGAAACCAGTGAAAGTTAATTAAAAAGCTGTTTTTTTCTTTGCTAGAAAGGGACACAATCAAATTCTTACGTGAAAAAAATCATTGACTGTAGAAGAGAAAATAACTTAAAGAGGCTGAAGCAAAAAATCAGTTAATTAGGGGAGTGTTTCATGTAAATTCAGGCATTTGTGTAAGTTTATGATATGAACTAAAAAAAAGCAATGAAAATGGGAAAGAAGGCAAGAGATTTTAAAAGTCATCATTTTTAAAAGTGCTGCTGAGACAACTGGATAACTACACTCAAAGATGAAGTTCACCTACCTCATACATATTATGCACAAAATTTACCTGCAAATGAATCAAATACCTAAATATTACAGCTGAAATAAAATTCTTAGCTGAAAATGATGCTGGTTCGGTGGAAGTTGAGTTTGTGTCCCCCAGAGAAAAAGAATGAAACTGAGGGACACCTAGGCACACATTGTAGACAGATTTTAATTTAAGAAAATAATAGAAAACAAAGCATAGGGTAAAGAGTAGACTTTCCCCAAGGAGTGGGAGAAGGGAACAGAGCTGAAGAGGCACTTAGGTTTGCCCTTTTTATAGGATGTTCTTCCTTCAATTGGTTATCCTCTCCCTTCCTCCAAACCTAGGACATGAGCATGTGAAATTCTGGTTAATTTGTGCCCTTGGACCTCAATAAAAAAAATGTGGCACCTTCCTTAGCAGAAGGGTGTGTCTACATCTGGACCCATCTTGCCACTCCCTTCCTACTAGCTTTGGGGGATGTCAAATTGATCTTAAAGAAAAAGAACCGGTTTTTCCCTTCATGACTCAAATGTTCTAACTACTCTGACTGCCTAACTTCCTCACCTGCCTCTCCGTCTCAAAAACACAGTTACAAATACTAGTGACCTTGGATTAGGCAACTGTTTCTTAAATGTGACACCAAAATCACAAATAAAAAGGAAGAAAATGATAAGACATTATCAAAATTAATTTTTTTTGCATTTCAAAAGTCACCATCAACAAAGACAATAAGATAATTTAAAATAAATTTTGCATAAGGTTCTATAGGGGTTTGTAGAGTTCGAGCATATAATCAAGGGAAACATTGAGACTGTCAGGTCCTTAGGACACACTGCTCTGTTACCTTAGGCTGACTGATGTGTGGTGGTTCCAACTCAGAAGCAGGGAAGGTGAGGAACTCATCCTTGCTCTGAGTCTTGCTTCAATAAGCTGTAAGTTTTAGCTGCAACTTGGTGTCTTTATAGCCCTGGGCTTATCTTATCCAATTCTAGCAGATGTCGGATGAGGTTTTATGGAGCACAGCAGATGGATTATAATGGCTAAAATTGTCTTGTTTGGGCTATTTTTAAAATAAATAAATTTGCAAAAAATATGAGTTTGGCTCAGGTGGATCTTGAGCTAATAGGCCACAGCATTAGTTGAAGAAATAAATAAACCATGGATTAAAACACAGGCACTATATTTATAAATGCAATATAAATATATTCCATCTGATATATATGAAGATCTGTTATAATTAAATAATGAAAATACATAGAAGCCAATTTTAAAAACAAATAAAGGATCTGAAAAAGCATTACTCCAAAGGAGAGACACATATGGCTCATGAGCATATGAAAAGTTGTTTAACATCAATAGTCCTAGGTAAATGGAAATCAAATCTATAATGAAATATAACTTCATACTCACTAGGAAGCTGAAAATGGTGATATATTTATACCAACTTATTCAAACATGCAAGAATAAAGCACTAATACATGCTACAACATAGACAAACATTGAAACATGATGCCAAATCAAAGAAGCTAATCACAAGGGACCATATATTGTATGATTTTATTTATAAAGAAATATCCACAATAAAAAATTAATGGAGACAAAAAGTGGATTTGGGTTTGGTAAGGGCTGTGGGAATTTGTGGGTGCTAACTCATGCATGTGGAGTTTAGTTTTGGATAGTAAGAGTGTTCTAAATTTATTGAGGTGATGGATGATGAACAACTGTAAATATATTAAAAGCCTTTGATTTATGTACTGTAAATGGGCAAATCAGAGGATATATGGATTATATCAATAAGCCAATTAAAAATAAAATAAAAAGTGATTATCTGAAAAAGATTAGAGCTTTTTGTATGAACTGGTAGATAAAACATTTAAAATAAATTACATTCAAGTTCTACAGCTGATGGTGATGCATTTACTGAAATAAAAAATAAAGGAGAGGAGTTGGAGGGTGGTGGCTGGACAGTTGCAGCACTTGCCGGGCATGCGCAAGTGCACGGGCTCAAACCCCAACACCCACATCCACAACTAAATGTCAGAGCAACTGAAGCCATGTGAAAAACTAAATAAAAGTGGATTCTCTCTCTCTCTTACTGTCCTTCTCTCTTTAAAAAAAATGAAGGAGGAAAAAAGATATTTTTAAATAAAATGAATTAGGGTAAATTTGGGACAGTATTGAGATATTAAAATATTGAATACCAATAAGCTGTTACATAGATAAGTCTCAGGGAAAGGAGAGAAATCTCGTTTGGAGGTAGTTACTATAAGTTGGTGGTCATATCATGAATTCCCAGTGTGGTATGGAATCTCTAAGGATGAAAGGATTAACAAAAGAAGGCCAAAACCCTAAGGGCATGCCAGAGGCTATCCTTGCCAATGTATAGGGTGGAGGAAACTTTTAAGAACAAAAAGTTCTACCCATGGATCCTGTCCAGCAAATGATTCTAGGAATAGATTTCTTGATGGAAAAAGAGAATATTCATTTGATTAAATTGTCTTGACCTGAAAGATATTCTTTGATTTCATTTCTCCAAAGATTTTATAAATTATTTGAACAAAAAATGTGAAACAAAGTTAATTGTAGCTAGAGCTACAATTTCTAGAAATGTAGCTAATTGCATTTCTGGAAGTGCATTTAAGATTACAGCATTTAAGATTTTCATTGGCACCAACTCTACTGAAGGTGATGAGGTTAATGGAACACAACTTATGAACAGCTTGTCAGATCCTAATGCAGATTCTGTGCAGCTTCTAAGTTACCTTATCATTCTAATGGGTTGGAAAATAAAAGTTAAATTCCAGAAACAATATGCATTTCTACCCAAAGGGAAAAAATTCTCAAATTTTATCTTCAAAATAATTTTCTAATTGTGTTAATTAAATGTTAAATATATTCTTACAAAATATGAACTTTTGCATTTTAAAATTTGACTAAGTAATATAAAAAATGGAAAAGTAAAACAAATTACTTTGTGTTTATATATTCAAACTAGCTGTGAGAAAATAATTGTTTCATTTATACAGCCTAGAAGGATACAGTCATTATATGTGAATAGCATATGAATCAGGATTTATAACACATCTATGTTATAACAATATGATATCTAATGTTTAATGTACCTTTTATTTAAATATGAATAAACTCACTGTTTTGTACTATATATAAAAATCTTAATTTTCTATTCTTGGAAAAATTTGAGAAATGCAAGGTGTGGAGTGGTGGCTCAGTGGTTGGAATGTTTGCCTGGCATGCGCCAGGACCCCAAGGACCCAGGTTCAAACCCCAGCATCACATACATAACAAAGTTATCAGAGGAACAAAGGCCAGATGAAAAAAAAAAAATAAAGTTGATTCTTTTTCTTCTCTCCGTCTAACTGTTCTCTTTCAAAAAGTAAAACAGAAAGATAAAGGAAGAAATGCAACTACTTCCCTGTATAAGACTTGACTACTTAAAATAATTGATCTATAATTATTCTTAAATATCTGTGAACGTAAAATATATCTTCTTATATCAGGATTATTACATCAACGAATCCCTCTTTCTGAGTTCTCCTTTTCTAATATGTTCAAGGTACACACCTTTCCCTCCTCTTTTTACAAACTCAGGTATCACCTTGTCCAGGCCTTTTCTGAACACACTATTGAAATTGGAACATTGCCCTTGACACTCTCTGCCCTATTTTCCCCATATTTTTTCTTCAAAACTTTTATTGCTTATTATAAGAAACTCATTCACCTGTCCAAATGCAAAGAATGGAGTCCCAGACACAAGGTACTGAAAAATGAAGACGTTTACTGATGATCTTGCAATTTCAGGTGTCTGAGGGGACAGGCACACCCAGAGTGGATGCATTCAGAATTTTATTCCTTAGTACTCCAAGTCCCACACCTGGTTTCTCTTTGGCTGAGTACTACTGGGTGCACAATATTCTAAGATGTTACATAGGTTTTACTGTCTCCTATTGGGTTACTTAAAGAAATGCACATTTAGTTGTCTCTATATCTCTTTGTTCTCTTGTGGCAGTAAAGTCTTCTTGGGTTGAGTGCGTTTTAGCACATACATAGTTCTGACTTTTTTCAGTTAAGTGACTATCCCGTAACAGAAATATTTTTTAACTCTGTCAGATAAACTGATAAACCACTTTCCCCATCTCCTGTTTGCCAAAGGCCTACTCAGGTATCTCTGTTGATCAGATTGACCCCTTCCCCCACTACCTGTTTGCATAAAGGGGCTGTGTTCAGGTATGTGGACTTTGAAACTGTCTTTTTTCACAAGCTATTGTGTCATTGTGTGAATTAATTGCTGACAACCCTTTTACTTTATTTTCCCTGTACTACATCCCAGGAAATTTTACATTTTAGGCCAAATACTGTATTTTTGAAAATGGACCCCTGGACTTCTGTTTTTCGCATTCATTTAAATGCTATGAATGTTTTCCAGATGTTTATTTTTCTTCATTCTTCAATAAAATATGCATTTAATCACTAGCACAGGGATCTTTATGGGTATTTTTGTTAGATCTCTATCCCTAGTGTCTGGAATAGTGTTTGACTCCTGGTAAACACTCAATAACACATAATTGCTGAGTGAATAAATTGGATTAAAGGCAATATTTAAATAAGTCATGCTGAGAATATGGCATAATTAATGAATGTCACCGTTCCTCATATATAGCAAGCCCAATAAACTCCACAGAGAATTAATAAAATCCATACCAGGCACATCATAGTCAGATTTAATAAAGTAAAGTACAAACATTTAAATGTTGTCAGTCAAAAATATCAAATTACCTCCAAATGAATGATATTAATCTGACAATCTGATTTCCAAACAGCAATAATGGAATACTAAAAACTGAGCAACTTGTTAACCTAGAATTCTATACTGTTAAAATTCCTATCCTTAGTTTTGGGCAATTTGTACCCTTGTCCTGGGACTGGCACTTTATAAACCTTCTATCAGGCCTTGCTTTGGCCTCAACCCTCAAATATAAGTGGTTTATGTGAATGGAAACTTGGATGTGCAGGCTGGGGTATCCACATGTCAGAATCCATAGTGCAGCACTTATGTAAGAATGGGGAACAAAACATGAACTAGGCTACAAACTAGAATCTCATTTTATCTCTTCACTGATCTCTGTAAATGTTATGGGTGAGGTAAACTGAAATTTTTTCAACTAAAATTTTGGGCTGCAAATGTACAGAGAAACACTTCTTCAGTCAAACTTTAGCAACGTACCAGCACCAAATTCTTGCTGAGAAAAATCCTATGACAATATTTAACTCATAAAAAAAGAAATCTCAGGTGAAAAATCTGTTAGCAAGGAAGAAATGGAGAGAAAAGAAATGAATAGATGAAATAACCTAAACAAATACTGAATTTACAACATCATAATAGAGTATTGCAGGGTAAAATAAAATATTTATACAACATTTGCATAGAATGATGAATGATTCTGAATCCTTACATTTTCAGGAGGAGGAAATTTACTCATTCCCTTTAGAATTTCACAAGTTTAATATTTACACCATAAATTTTAGAACAATTCCAAGCAAATGTATAAATTCCAAATTCCAAATTGAAAGAAGTGGAAATAATAGGGAGAGTAAAATAATCAGTCTCACAGTGGAGAAAATAGAGAGAGACAGACAGAAATGAGAATATGTATCAAGTAAAGCAAATATAAAGTCAAAATTAGATGATAAATAAAATACAAAACTATAAGTAAATACATTATATGTAAAATTCAAACATTATATTAAAATAGGCAACTTTAACTCCTCCTGTTCAGAGGAGATGTATATAAAATTTAACACACAATTTTATGTTCTTAGAAGAGATAAATAGAGCATTCTAGTCAAAAGAAACACAGTGCATTTATTGATATAAGAAAAAAATAACTGTAAAGCAAAAATAATAGACCATACTGCCCTGGACACTCCTGTTACCAACAAAGGTTGCCTTCACACTTCTGTGGACCCTGCCTCAGGGAACGGATTCCCCTTTTGTCAGCTTGTGGCTTAAGTTTCAAACCCTGTTTTATTTCCTTTTCCTTTTTTTTTTTTCTCTAGCTGTCCTCATAGAGTAAGTATCTATTTTCTCTTGGATTACTGAGTAAAGCAAAATCCTTTGTATCTCTTTCTTTTATATTTATTTTTAAAATCAAAGTGGGAGGCTTTAATTATCTGAATAATTGCTTATGATTTCTAATTGATTACAGGACTGCACAATCTTGGGGGGTGGGGAAAGAGGTAACACAGAGAATGAATTAAGACAGGATCCAAGTATCTTGACTGGCAATTCCTTACCAGCTCGGATTTTCTAAGATGTAAAAATTATTAATATAAAATATTGATGTGGCAAATAGAATAAAAAGCTTCTATTCCAACTCTGGCACCTAATACTAAGATTCATAGGAATTATTACTAAGAAGGATATCACTTTTCCTTTTTCATGCCTTACTCTGAATGGGATTTCTGATTTATTGTTACATCTACACGAAAAGTCCCTAAAATAACCTTAAATAATTAAAATTATAAAATTCAATCTGCCAAAGACAAATAGGTTGTCTCACATTTTTCCCCAAGTCACAGAGTATTGAGCCATTTGTGATATGAAGTTCTGCCCAACAGTGATCCCTCAGCCTAAACTAATTACCACCAGGCAGCAGCAATTTGACAGGGAGAGACAAGCTGACAGCTTTTCCTCAAACATCAAGCATGCACTGTTTCCAGTGCCAACCCGGATTTGACATTTAATTAAAAAAGTATCTTAACATAGGTCTACACAAAAAAACTGGGCTGCTGCAACAAAAATCAATTTTGTCTTATTTAAAGCTGAAAAAGCTTAATGCCCAAAAGGCAGAATTTTTATAAGAAAAATATCACTGCTCTACCACTGGGAATACTGAGAGTATTAAAAATAATGCATTTTGACTAGTATAGGGTATTGGAGTTGGCTCAGGAGTACAGCTAGTAGCAATAGTCATTAAAAAATTTGAGCTATTATAAATAAAAATGCATTACTATAACTGATTAATAATTTGGATAAAAGCATCATTGGCTTCATCATAAAATTTACATATACTCACATGCACACATACAAAGTCTCTGCATATATCTGTGTGCCTTTCTGTGTGCTCATAAAAAGATTTCTAGAAATGGAAATTGGACTTTAACTTCATTTTGTAGAATAAACATATGCATGTGTTCTTACCACAATATATTAGGTAATAAGCAAAATCTGTAGACTTTCATCATAAAATGGACTCAATCAAATGAATGGCTAAGAGGATTTAAGAAAAATCTTGTTGGACAAGTAATATTTTTCAATATCAAGTTATTTGGTGTTCTTTCTAGGCTATTTGTGTTTGATTGCTTATAGGATGAAGAAAGCATAATGTTCTTCATTAGCCATTCAATTTCAAAATATTCAGAATACGATTAGAAAATAGGACAAATTTAAAGAACAGTTAAAATTTCACTTACTATAATGTAAACCTCATCATCACTGAACAACAGACACCAGGTAGCAAATTTGAATTCTTGCTCATATTACATGATTCATTCTTGATGAATCTTTAGTTTCCCATTTTTACTACTAGTACCCACTCTAGGGATGTCTCTATATTGCAGAAAAGCCAGGAAAAGTTTTCCAGAAAGTTCTTCTATGAATATTTCCAGGTTAGAGCTTAACAAATAAAGGAAACGGAACACTTCTGGAAAAAAGTGTAATTCCTTAAGAAGGTGATGATAGCCATACACTGAGTTTTCTCTAAATTCTTCCTAAGCTCCTGCTTCTGTCTTAAAAACTAAGTCTTGCAAATTGCAGCAGTTTCCCAACCAAACTGGAGTTCTCCAGCTCACTGTTTCTGCCTAATACCATTGGCTACTTGCTCTGGAATCTACTGACCTTCATCACCACCCCTCCACTTCACCAATTTCCCCACCCCACTTGTCCTTTCATATGCCCATCATCTCCAACTGCTCTATTAATCTACTTTATTTTCTCAGTACTTAAAGCAGTTCTGGTTTTTTAACCAAACATAGAATATACACTGTTTTTCAAAAATTCACTTCATGATACTGTGAATGCAGTGAAGACTGAACACAATATCTAAAAGCATCATCCAAACATCCAAAAGTTTTTTCCCCATTTAGAGTTTAATGACATTAGTAACAAATCTTGATGATCTTGAGGGCAAGATTTATTGGGGCTGGAGCGGTGGCTTGGTGGTTACGGCGCTTGCCTGGCATGCGCAAGTACACGGGTTCAAACCCCAGCAACCCATATACAAAACTAAGTGTTGGAGCAATGAAAGCCTTGTGAAAAACTCAATAAAAATTGATTTTCTCTGACTCTCTCTCTCACTGTCCTTCTCTCTCTCTCTCTTTTTTTTTTTTAAAAGAGAGGGACAGTGAGAGAGACAGAGAAAGAGAAAACAACTTTATTTAGTTTTTCACATGGCCTTTGTTGCTCTAACACTTAGTTGTGTATGTGGTGCTGGGGTTTGAACCTGGGACCTCGTGCTTGCCAGGCAAGCGCCGAAACCACTGAGCCACTGCTCCAGCCCTGTCCTTCTCTCTTAAAAAAAAAAAAAATTATTGCCTGAAGTAATAATTTTCTAAGCTGCTCTCAGTCATGACCTATGAGTGTGAACAAAGACTATTGAGCAGGACCGTTAACCATGACCACATCTTTATAATGGGCATTCAGGTCCTCATATCTTGGCTTCAACATTCTCCCAGAATAGAGGAGTAGTAAATACCTTGTACTAATCTGTTAAAAAATAATTGAACAGGGATTTTCACAGTAGCAACAACAATATTTTACAAACCTTGAATTGGTCTGATTCACATTTGGCTGTTATTTTGTCCTCTCCACTCTGCTATAAATTATTTTGAATGTGAGGATCAAACTTGTTCATTTAAATAAACACATTTATTCTTCTCAATCATATGTTTATCAAAATCCTTTTCCAAATTATGCATTTTGTAGACTTTTATACAGTAATAATAATAAAACAAAGTGAAATCACATGAAGTTTGAAAGATTTTCTTTTTTTTTTTTAAAGAGAGAGAGAGAGTCAATTTTTATTGAGTTTTTCACATGGTTTTCTGGTTTTCGTTGCTCTGACACTTAGTTGTGTACGTGGGTGCTGGGGTTTGAACCCAGGTACTCCTGCATGCTGGGCAAGTGCCATAACCGCTGAGCCACTGCTCTAGCCCCAGAAAGATTTTCTTAATGGAAAGACTAGTTATACTTTGATTTAATTTTATATTTACATAATTAATAGGATCTATCCATAGCAAAAATAAAAGCAGAAAGAAACCTACTTCTGCCTTTTAACATGAGGCCTTAACGAGTCTCTTATAATGATCTTCCCTTACACATAAACATGTTACAAATCAATTCCATATGTTTTATAAACTTTAACTCTCCAGAAAAATCCTGTGACATTGTGGGAGGAATACTCAGTATTTATGTAAATAAATGCAGACTTCTGAAACCTCAGATCATATATGAAGCCCTTGATTTTCATTCCTAAAGAAATTTTCCTCTTCTCAATTTGGATCCATATATTCAACATCAAATTTTTGCCACAGCAGAGTTCACACTTAATTTTGCATAGAGTAGTTCCCTCTTATCCTCAGTTTGGTTTCCATGCTTTCAGTTACCTATGGTCAACTATGGTCTAAAACTATTAAATAAAAATTTCCAGAAATAAATAATTTGCTTGTTATATACTTTTCATTACAGTATAGTTTTGTAATTATTATTATTTGTCATTATTAATCTCTTGCTGTATTAAATGTATAAATTAAACTTCATCATAGCTGTTTACATATATGAACAAATATAATATATACATAAGGTTCAGTACCACCTGTAATTTAAGATATCTACTGGAGGTCTTGAAGAATATGCCCCACAGAAAAGAGGGGACCACTGTATATCTTTACTGTCACCCCTATTAAGTTAAACACTTCTTAGTGAAAAGGGAAATTTCAGCTCCCAATGGAAGCTGAACGAATAAATAAATGACTTCAAGAACTAGTTTTTATCTCTATAAAGGTGAATGTCCTAGTGTCAACTTATAATGAAAAGAAGGATAAACAGATATTAGAGAAGACTTTTAGTACAATAGTTCACATTAAGAACATAGGCCAAGTGAGGAATACAGTAAAAAAAATTCAGACAATGGTGACAAATCATGTTCTTATTCCCTACTTCTGTTCTGGAATAAACAGTGTGCTTCCTTCTTACACCCCTTCTACATGTCCCTATATATACTGATCCCAATAAATTATTCTATTTATGCCTGTTAGGTAAGGAAAAGATTCTGGCTAAAGGAAAATTTGAAAAAAAATATAAAAAGTAATCTAGGGAAGCTGATGGAGGCCTGCTTCATTTGGCAGCATGACTGAGCACACTTGTAATAAGGACTGTGAGTCATAGATTTTCAAAGTTTCTGGAAGTGGGACATTGGATACTATGCTCTGGAGCTCAGGTGGTAAAATGCAACATATTAAGGTGAGGAAATTTCTTTTCCTTACTTTAGTAGCACAGTCAAAATCAATGAAGTATTCCAAAGATGAAAAGTTCCCAGAATATCTCAAAAGAACTTCTTAATATTTTAGAGTGGAACAATGATGAGGCTTCTTCAAGGCCATGTAGGAGGTTAGGGAGGAGGGTTGCAAGTCAAAGTCAGCCTTGGCAATTTTTGGATGACCTAAGCAAATTAGTATGACCATGTCTCAAAATAAAAAAAAAAAAAATAGGCTGGGGATATGGCTCAGGGCATAAGCACCCCTGGATTCAATTCCTGATACCAAAAAAAAAAAAAAAGAAGTTCATGTTGATGTGATTATGCCAAAATAAGCACATGTATTCTACACAACTATAATGCACTAATACAAGCAAAAAAAAAGCTATTCCCTTTCTTTTGGCAGTACTAGGAATCAAAACCAGAATTAAATACATGCTAGGCAAAATCTCATCCATTGAGTTATTTATTCTTAGGTCAAACTCAGAATTTTATAAAACCTCTTCAGGAAAGTGTTTCAGCTAAAAGAAGATGAATTTTCTTACAATCAGAAACATGAGGAGACTCTTCAAGATGGCGATCTGA
>PVKS010046417.1:0-13306 GCA_004027875.1 Aplodontia rufa
AAAAAAAAAAAAAAAAAAAGCAAAGTCCTGTAAAAGACCTCTAAATATAATGAGAAAACCCATCAAAATGCAACTCCTGGTAAGAAAAGCAGGCTTGGCAGAATGATAGGTGTCACGTTTGTTAAAGAGCAACCAGAAATTAAAACTAGTAAGTACATTTTAAATGATACACAATCTGAGAGTACTAGGAGCCTGCCTTCTTCAGTTCATATTCTAGTAAATACCTCAGGTCCCTGTAGGGTACTAGAATTGTTCCATTTATCTGTGCTGTCCAATATGTTAGCCAGCAGTATACCTTGTTCTTAAGCACTTAAAATAAGGTCAGTGCAACTGAGGAACTAAATGTATGTTAATTGGTTTCACTTAGTCACAGGAAGCTAATGACTACCAATTTAGGCACAGAAGAATTTGGACATATCCTAAAACAGTTCCTTTGAAAAAAGTTACTCAATACCACTATCCTCAATTACTAGTACTCAAACTTGAGAAGCTTAAGGCAAAAGAGGCAAAAAATACTACCACATATATACAATATCAGGTAGGTGGAAGGGGAGGCAACGAATGGGTCACGGAGCCCAAGAAAAATCTATATTTTATACATTTGTGTTTACCAATTTTCAACTGCTTAAAATTTACATCCATTCTTTGTCAATTACTAAAGAGAAAAAAAAACATGCCAAACTTATAAAATAATAAAGGTAACACTAAAACAATTCTATAGCACAGGGACATGTGAGCAGCTGGGCAACACAAATTCTTCCATAGTATTTAACTTCACATACTCCAAAAAAAGGAAAGACTCAACAAACTGAAAGGTTACATAAACAAGGACTTTTCTCAGCAGTTCTGGCATCTGTGTTACTGGTGAATTTTCCTACAGGTCTGTAGTCTTCAGCTCATTTAAGAGAGAACAGGTTCAACAGGTTCTGGACACACCAAAGTCTTTAAAATATTTTGCCATAACAGATAATAAAAATCTAATTTCTTTAAGAAATAGATATTTCAAGTAATTCTTGACGTGTTCTGGCTCCTAGGATGTGCTGTATCTCTCTTGTGACTGCTACCATGCTATTCTGGTACAATTAACAACATTCTAAGAGAATGAAAGCTAACAAATGTATTAAAGTTTCTCAAGCTGCTTTCGAAACTCAGATCATAAATAAAGTAATTTAAATTAACCCATACATAAAACCAAACCTTTACCTGATAAAGGATACTAGCATGGTTAAGAGGTATAAGGTGAGGCTAACCCTCATCTGCAGTATGTGGCTTAAAATTGAATTACTGGGCTGAAGTGGTAGCTTGGCGGTCACGGCGCTTGCATCGCATGCGCAAGGATGCAAGTTCAAACCCCAGCACCATGTACACAACAAAGTATTGGAGCAACAAAAGCCACATGAAAAACTAAATAAAAGTGATTCTATCTCTCTCTTTCTCACTGTCCCTCTCTCTTAAAAAACAAAACAGAGCAAAACAAAACTAAATTACTGTTTGTCCAGCATTTTCGGTGAGATTCAATATTGCAGATTTGGGAAAGTCTATTTTATATTCTCCCAGGAACAATGAGGTAGCAGAAGAATGATGCACGCTAACTAAAAGACATATAATTTATGTCAGTATATTAATAAAAAACAATGAATGTAGCTATGCTTATAGGATATCCCTAGAGCAAGAGATTAGTTTACTAACCAGAAGGATCTCAGAAATAAAGATTTAAAATAAAGGAGTTAGAAGCCTGACTTAATGAAAAAGTACAAGATATTTATCAGAAGGACTTATAATGAAATATGAACTCTACCAGCTTTCATCAAGTTACATAGCTTCTCTAAACTTCAAAAGGACCAGTAAAAAGACAGATAATAATACAATTTTTTCAGGAAGTAAAATGTCTGTAGCACAGAACATACACAAAAGGAACTCTATACAGGGTTTTTTGGTATGTTTGTTTTTTTGTCCCAGGGATTGAACCCAAAGTGCTCAACCACTGAGTCACATCCCCAGCCCTTTTTACTTTTTGAGACAGGGTCTAAATTGCTTAGGGCCTCACTAAGTTGCTGAGACTGGCTTTGAACTTGGGATCCTCCTGCTTCAGCCTCCCAAATCACTGGGGTTACAGGAATGCACCACTGCAGCCGACTCTGTACCGGGTAGCTATTAATTTTAAAAACCATTTTTAAAAAAGTAGCCTTTCTTGGGGCTGGAGCAGTGGCTCAGAAGTTACAGCACTTGTTTAGCATGTGCACGGATGCAGGTTCAAACCCCAGCACCACACACACAACAAAATGTTGGAGCAACAAAAGCCACATGAAAAACTAAATAAAATTAATTCTTCCTTTCTCATGGTCCCTATCTTTAAAAAAAAAAAAAAAAAAAGTGGCCCTTCTTTACACATTTCTAAACACCTATTTTCTTGGCCACATTTAAGAAATTATGGTAATTTTAAAGTATTTTATTAGTGTGGGTTGGTTCATCTGTAACAGAAAAACACCAAACCAGTCAGAGCTTTTACGTCCATTTTAAAACAGTGCCGTGTTGGGCTAGAGTAGTGGCTCAGCAGTTACAATGCTTGCCTGGCATGTACAAGTACGTGGGATAGAACTCCAGCACCACATACACAACAAAGTGTTGAGGCAACGAAGGCCACACGAAAAACTAAACAAACATAATTACATCTTGGAGCAACTCAAGACCATTTATAGTAATATAAAAAATGTCTGCTACCCAAAAATTTTAAGTAGCATTTCCTGGTAACAAAAAGATTACCTTGTAATGACAAGGAGGAGAACTGAACACGTATTGAACTGGAAAAAAATGTGAACTGAAACTGATCAGGAAATGACAAAGATGATACAAATAATAAGTTATAACTATATTCCTAATGTTCCAAAAGCCAAAGTCATAAATGAATAACTGATACATGTTGCAACATGTACTAATCTTGAAAACATTATGCTTAGTCAAATAAGCTAAACATGGAAGGTCAAATATTGGAAGATTCCATTTATATGAGGGTATATATATGAACAAATTAAAGAGACAGAAAATATAATAAAGGTTGCCAGGTGCTGGCCGTAAGTGGACACAAGGAGTCACGGCTAAATGGTTAAAGTGTTACTGTTTGGGGTGATGAAAAAACTTCAGAAATAGTGATTACGGTTTCACAATACTATGAATGAACTTAGTCCCACTGAATTGTACATTTCAAAGCAGTTGGAAGGGTAAACTCTACATTACACATATTTTACCACAATAAATGAGAGGCTCAGAAAACACAAAGTGTCGCGTAAGAACATGTAATACATAAAAGAACACAGATCAAAATTCTAGAGATTAAAAAAAGATCGCCATGTGTCAGAAAAAAAAATACACTGGATGGTACTGACAGGAGGCTGGAAAAGTGCAGAAAACAAGGAACCTAAGACACAGCAACAGAGATTATCAAAAGGAAGCATGGGAGCAAAGGGGCAAAATAAAAAATATATTCTGTAATCTATGGAACCACCAAGAAACAATACATGTAACTGGAGTCACTGGGAGGGAAAAAGAGAACAGAGAAAAAAACATTTTAAAAAAAATCTCAAAATTCCCTATATCACATTTGACAAAAACTATACCAGATGTCGCACCAACGCCAAAAACAAGAAATACGAAGAAAACAACAGCAAGGCACATCATAATCAAAGTGCTGCAAAACATCAGAAGAGGAGACTCGTAGAAGAGCCAGAGGAAAAAAGGACAAGTTAAGAACATAAGAACAGCGCAACCAGAATACAGTGGAGATGAGAACCACCATCTTCCAGAATTCTCCAACACATTCCACACAAAGGAAGTGGAGAGGCACCTGCTAGGTGTTCCCCAGACCTCTCAGCAAACAGATGTTTCTGGCCAAGCGCATGAAAATCTACAAGAAAGCTGATACTGGAAACACTAAGGGGATGAGCACTGCTCGTGAATATCAGCATGGCAAAAGAAGAGTCTACATTGTCATCCGCCTTCTATCTGTGCTCTAAACAAGGTCAGGGCAATACTCTACCAAGCAAACTGATGTTCGTAGTGAGTATCTGAAGTATTCTAAGAGCTGAGATAGCTTCCTGAAACCTGTGAAGCAAAATAATCAGAAAAAAAAAAGAGGAAACCAGAGAAGGGGACCTGGGTTCAACTGAAATACCATCCTGATCCACCCAGAGAACCACGCTCTGGGAGACCCAATGGGAAAGACCCTGAGCTGACAGAACCCATTCTCTGTGAATTCAGAGCAAGATAGGTGTCAAAAAATAAAAGACCACTAGACTGGAGGGGGAGCATTCTTAGGTTGACAAAACTGTCAACCTAACCCACAATAATCAAAGAAACTAAGAGCTAAAAACTGTATTACAGATAGGAAAGGGATTAATTTTCATTGTTGGAAGGAGGACGGTTCACAGTGAAATCTTGTCAGTTTTCATGTATGTATTCATTTTATTTTTAAAAAACAATGATCAATTTTATAGTTTTTAAATGACAGGTTTAAAAACTAGATAAGATAGACAAGACAGGCAGATACAGATATATAAATGGCTGGATAATTATGGAACAAACCAGTGCCCACCCCCTGCCCTAATTCACAAGTTGAATTCCTAACCCCAGTACCTCAGAATGTGGCTGCATTTGGAGACAAGGTCTTTAAAGAGATGACTAAATTAAAATGAGGTCACTTGGGGGGGGGGCCCTAATCCAATGTGACTGGTATCCTCATGAAAAGATATCAGGACATACGGAGAAACAAGGGATGTATCAGGAATTCTTAATCATCACCTCAGTCTCTCCTTAATGTTGCTATCCAAATATAAGCAAAACACAGAAGTTCCTGTGACATCACTACCATCTTCATTTCAATCCCATCCAAACCTGTAAGAGATGACCTGAGGATACCTCAATTTCAATGCACTACTGAGCGATCCTCTAATCTGACAGCAACCAGTCTAAAAGGAAAAGGGCAGTTCTCCTTCTGCTAAGCCTTTGCAATAATATGAGATAATGTTGCTCATCACCAGCAATTTAAAAAAAATCAATGCCAACAAGAAAGGGAAACCAGGCAGATTCAGAAACTATTCCAGTATTCAGATGGCTTCATTACCACAGATTAATGAAATTACAGAATTCAATCCGTACCCTTAACTGTTCTACACAAACCCTTAAAAGACATAAAAACAAACAGGGATCATGTGCTGCTTGTTCCTGAATTAGTCACGACATTGGAGACTTCCAGTGAATGTGGACCGTGCTCCCTGGACTTACAGACTTGAGTGGGGGACTTGGTACTCTCTTTTGGTGAAGTGTGAAGAAGGTTAACCTGAACCTAAGGGCATTTTTAGGGTTAAAAAAAGTTGACCAATCATTGATTTACTAAATAGTCTAAAATTTGAAATCCTTTAATGTTGAAATACTTATGAATTGCCTAAGATACCCACCCAGCTTGTTCGAGAATAATAGCTACCAATTTCTTAAACAGAGATTAAAGTTTTACTTTAGGAAATAAGCATGAAAATGAGAAAACAACACTAATGACAAAGGTTTTCCAGTTTTAACATTTATTAGAGGCATTAACCTCTCCAACCCTGTGTCCTCCTTCATTCATGAAAATATGAACATCTGCTTTATATGTTTCACAAACTGATATTAAACCAAAAAGATACTAAGCATTTTAGCTACAAAATGAGTAAACTTTTACTGAAAGAATTGAATGAGATTATACGGCTAAACAAATGTTAATCAGGTCTTTCTTTTAAAAAGTTTTTTGGTATTGGGGACTGAACCCAGGACTACTACTAAGCTACACCCCAAGCCCTTACTCATCCTTTTTTACTTTAATATGATTTTAATTACAAACAGGTAACATTTCTTAAGTTTACAAAATGTATACAACTATTCTACTGAAAAGGGGTCATGCTTTTTTTTTAGAAATGTTTGACACCACATTTGAATTCACAAGCATTTCTAACATGAAATATTTTTTAAAGGGCATACTGTTGTTTTTAAAAACTTTTTTTTTAAGAGAGAGGTACAGTGAGAGAGAGGAAGAGAGAATCAATGTTATTTAGTATTTCATGTGGCCTTTGTTGCTCCAAGACTCCGCTGTGTACATGGTGCTAGTGTTTGAACTCGCAAACTCCCGCAGGCCAGGCAAGCGCCACCACTGATCCAGCCCCAAGACTTTAATTTTTTTTAAGGACAGTTTTGGCTCAGAGCAAAATTAAGGGGATGTAAAGAGATGTGTCCCAAGTACCCCTGCTCCCAACCTCATGCAGACTCCTTCATTATCAACATCTCAGAATAGTATGTTTGTTGCCAACTGGTAGACCTTCTAATTAACACATCATCATCCAAACTCCATGGTTCGTATTAGGATTCACTCTTAGTGGTGTACATTCTGAGAGTGTTGCATATGCTTCACTTGTGCATTAGACAAATGATAAAGATAGATATGTATCCACCATTACAGGGTCATACATGGTACTTTCGCTGTCTTAAAAATCTGGTCTACCTAATCATTCCCTGCCCCAAGCAACCACTGATCTTTCTACTGTCTGCATACTCTTCCCTTTTCCAAAATGTAATAATGTTGGAATTAAACTCTTAACATAATCCAGCCAAGAGCTAGCTCCTTGGTACTTACCCAAAAAAGTTGAAAACTTATATCTATACAAGAACCCACAGAGATGTGCATAGCACCTCTATTCCTAATCACTAAAATGTGGCAACAAACAAGACGTGCTTCAGTAACTGAATGGACAACTGGTACATCCAAGCAACTGAAGCTTATGTGGCGCTAAAAAAAAGCTACCCAGTCCTGAAAAGACATGGGAGGAACTTAAATTCACATCATCAGTACATGAAAGAAGCCAGAAAAGAACATTTTATTTTTATATCACTGGCAAAATGACACAAATCTAACAAATTAGCAAACCATTTTAGAATAGCGCCTGGCACGTACTAAGAAATATACACGTTGCTAACAATCTCTTCTCAATGACAGGTTTCAAACACTTAACTATTCATTATCTGGCGTTTTTAAGAACTTTGAAGTCCAGTATTTATATTACCACTTTTCCATGCATCCATCAACTACTTTTATCCACACTTGTAATAACAGAAATGCTCACAAGCATGAACTGCTATCAGCAACTTCTATTTAGAACACGAAGAAAATTCCCTTTTGAGCTCTATAAACCAACTCCCCATTATCATTACAAGTATAACTAGGTCAATACATATCTGTCTTGTATTGTCAAGTTCTGCAGAACCTGACTTCAAATGAAACTAAATACAATACTATAGAAGTTTTTCCACACACTGTAATAATGATAATATTTGGGGAATTTACATTTTTATTTTAATTTTAAGCAGAGGGATCTACATGAGGATGGGAAGAAAAATGGTACAGTTTCAACTAAAACACATTTAATATGGGTGGGATTTGGGACAAGGAAAATAAGGGTAAGTGACAAAAGAGATAGGGCTACAGTAAGCAGAAGTCAGATCGCAAACAGCTGTGAGTAAGTACTTTCCCTGAATGAATGGAAAATCTGCTGCTCAAGTACTTAAGTTGAGGAGCACCATCATAAGACTTGCATTTTATAATACATGGTCTAGTTGGAGAATAGAAAATAGAAAAAAGACTATAGAGCTATAGGAGAAAATACAGAGAAAAGAACATTGCAATAATACAGAAATAATAAGAAATGTTATGGTCACCTGAAGTAGGTAAGTGACAAGAGGATAAGAGAAAGTGAACCATTTTAGAAGATGGGATGTGGTAACTAAGGCTAAGGATGAGAAATATCCAGATATTCTGGCTTGATCCAAGCTAAATGGATAACGGAAACAGAGTCTAAGACCACAAGAAATGAAGTGGATTTAGAAGCAAAAGGGGAAGAAAGAACATAGTTGTAGACAACACTAATCTTCAAGTGTCTGCAGTGCAAGTGGAGACACCCAATAGGTAGCTGATGTCAGCCTAAGCTCACAGGCACATTTTCAGAGGGAAAACATGGAAGTCACCGACACAAGAATGATATAAACAGATATAAACCCAAGAAGGCAACCAAAAGGACAGAAACTACAAAGAATTGAAATTTCTAGGGCCATCTGAACATGTTTAGCAAAATGAAAAAGAATCATAGAGTGAAGTCAGTGGTTTAATTGGCAGGAAAGAATAAGATTCAGAGCACAGTTGGAGAATGAGCCTAAAACAGCATGAAGAACACCACAGCCCTGAAACAGAAGGAAAGGAAGAACAAATGGTCCGAAGAAGATAACGTGGTGAGTCAAGGAACAGGAAACCTAAGGGATCTCCTTCTGATGGCATCTATTTCCCATAAAGTAGGGAGACCATCTGTGGAAAATACTTTGTTTCTTAAGTTTAAATAAAGAAAAATTCTAAAACAGCCCCTAAAAAGAATGAAAAACCTGCCCTTTAGTCCTTGACAGTTCTTTCAGGGGCTGGTCTGGCACCCACATATTTGCAGTACCATTAATTAATCCAGGTAGTTGTGACTTTTCTCCCATCAATATTTTAACAAACACCTTTTGTGTAAGCCAGAGAGACAAACTGATCTAGAAATTAGGTTTTGCTAGATGCCTATGGTTCAGCAACACAAGGAAACAGAATTCTTGAAAGAGTTTTGAAGTGATAGACAATGGATTCTTACCGAGTAAAGGAAGTACTCAGAAGTGTCAGGTAACTGCAGATCTTAAGAGTCAATGAACTATATACAATGGAATACTACTCAGCCATTAGAGAAGACGATATTATGGCTTTTGAAATCAAATGGATGAAGACGGAAAGAATTATGCTAAGTGAAGTATCCCAATCTCAGAGACTCAAGGGCCGAATGGTTTTTCTCATCTGTGGAAGCTAGAATACATCGGGAAGCAGTATGTTAGACAGCTAAGCTAATAATAACCTCAAATTGTATGATTCTGAATGCAACAGAGGGATGATTGCCTAGGATACCTGGAGGTGTAGGGTGGGGGACAAGGGGGGGAGGGCTTAGGAAGAACACCTAGGAGACTGGAGGGTGGGAATACGGGGGAATCATCTCATGAGATCTCTGACCTCCACGAGATATCCATTTAACTCAGGGGTTCTTCTGGGGGAAACAGCAACAGGGGGAACCCAAGATGGGCATCCATGATATGGCATTAGCCTTGGATAACTATGTATATGTACATTTATTCTTGACTGTTTGACAATGATTCCCCCTCAACTGTAACTCCATATTCATCTAATAAAAAAGAGTCAATGAACAGTTTAGTGAAAAGATAAGCGATCAGAGCTAGAAGCAGACTATTTTAAATGTATGACTTCGAAGGTAAAGTCATTTTTAGGTGATGGTGACATTCAAAGTAGCTCCATGGGACTGAGTGAATGAATTCAATGAAGAGAGCCATCACAGTGAGGATGTAATTAGGAAACTCTAATGACAGGGTCCTGGGCACCAGGCTCACATAATCACTAAATTCACAAGGAAAGGTTCCACAACCTCACGTGGAAAGAAAGACTGAGCCAGATGTACACATTTTCAACAAGCAAGAGGATATAAGAAAGAGATCAACAGGTGACAGCCATGAGGAAAGGTACAAGATGTATAACCCAACTACAGCAGGCTCAATAACAAGAGTTTTAACAGCAAGGCTTCCCAGGCACCGCGGTGCAAAAGCGAGAAGGAAGCCCCCCCCACCCTTCCCCACACTGAACGACAAAGGGAACTTGCTTTCCAGGTCCAGTGACACATGCCTAAGATCTCAGATACACAGGAGGCTGAGGCAGGTGAAGCCTAAGTTCAAGGACAGACTTGGCAACTTATCAAGACTAACTCAAAATAAAAAGGGCTGGGGATGTTGCTAAGAGGTAGAGCGCTCATTTAGCATACAGAATGCCCTGGGTTCAATCCCCAGCAGCATGCACACACACAATATATATATATACACCTTCATATATACATATACACATACATATATACACACATATGGTGTATATATATATATAAAATCTCCACTAGTTGGCTTTCCCTCACAGGAAAAACAGCTGTTACTTAAGGCAACAGTAAAGAATTTGAAGATGCAAATGAATATTGTAACCTCAGAACAAAGGAGAAAAGTATTTGAAAGGGAGGGGGAAGATCAGGTAGGGGAAAAGGAATGACAACAGATGTCTAGTATGGCGCATATCTTGGGCAGAAAGAAATAACAGTGAAATGAGGCTTGGTGGGTTTCACAGGACTAAGAGTATTTGAAAGGACAGGTTCCAAGAGTTGTTTGGAAGAGAAGACATCGGGTATCCCAGCACTCAGCCAGTGCCTGGAATAACTGTAATTACAAGAGTCTGTTTCTAGCGTGTGAGAAGATTCAGGCCTCTCTGGAAACAGCCAAATTAAATTTAAAAGAACTATGTTGGTTTAAGACTGCATGGTTAAGCTTCATCTGTGAGAAGTGAAAGAAACTCACCATCTACCTCAAATCGCAAAAATCAACGTTTGTCCTTGACATTAACAACTTCAGTTGAACCTTTTGCTATTTCACAATACCTAGTTAGGGTAAGATTAAGAAGTAAAAACTTGGGCTGGAGCGGTGGCTCAGCGGTTACAGCGCTTGCCTGCCATGTGCAAGTACGCAGTTCGAACCCCAGCACCATGTACACAACGACGCTTCAGAGCAATGAGAGCACACAAAAAACTAAATAAAATTGATTCTCTCTATATATATCTCTCTCTCATTGTCCCTCTCTCTTTAAAAAAGAAGTAAAAATTTCTCATTAACCAAAGACGTTCTTCCATCTCTTCCCCTTTTAGACCTAGTTTGTAAAAAGAAGGGGTTGAACTAGAATCATTACCTTCAACAGCCACCAGGCAAGAGACAAAAAGGAAAAACAAACCCTACAAGTAGACTCCAAACGGAATTAGACTAACCATTTGATAAAGCTTCCTAAACACAAGTGCTACAGGCCCTGTGCTAGAAACTGAAAGAGGCATGAAGATGAACATAACAGAGTCAACAAACGCACAGGAGCTGTGGTCTGATACAAAGTATAACCAGATTAAGTAACCATAACACAGCATGGTTCCAATCACTCAAAGCAAAGATGTAAGCAAATAGAAGAAAAACGATTGCCTAGAGTAGAAGGAAGGAGTGAATAGACATTAAAGACCTCACAGAGAAAATAAACTAAATGTGGGTCTTAAAGAAGGATTAAAACCCAGGAAAGATTAACAGGTACTCAATCTCATTAGTAATCAAACATTGAAATGCACATGAAAACAAAGGGAGTTCCTGCCTTTTCTTCACCTATAAGATTGAAAAATAAGCCAGGCACAGTGGCACATGCCTGTAATCCCAGCAATTTGGGAGGCTGAGGCACAAGGGCTGCAAGTCCAAAATCAGCCTCAGCAATTTAGCAAGGCCTAAGCAACTTAGCGAGACCCTGTCTCAAAATAAAAGATAAAAAGGGCTGGGGAAGTGGCTGAGTGGTTAAGCAGCCCTGGGTTCAATCCCTAGTGCCAAAAGAGGAAAAAGGATTGACAAATAACCTAAAAGGCAGATGGTATTAAGTCTACCAAAGACATGAAACTGTGTATTCTCACGACTCTACCCTTTTAAAATGGTAACAGAATATTTTTTAAATGCGCAAGCTCACATTTCTAATACTCTACAAAAATATTCAAGTATGTCTACAAAAATATTCAAGTATGTCTACAAAAATATTTATACTTTCCTGCATAAATAGTTATAACAGTAAGAAAAAAATGAATAAAATGCCTATCAATGTTGGAGGAGTAAATTATGACAAACCCATATTCTGGAATACTCCACAGCACTTAAAAAGAACTAAGTGAATTTTAAGTTCTGACTGAAAGATCTCTACACCAAAAGAAACACTGAAGAATAAATATGATGCAATTGGTTTAAATATGATCATCTTGGTTTAAAAGAAAAAAAGATATAGGTCGTATTTTATATGCAAGAAGAAAAAATGGAAAATGGTAGATTATGCTGTTCTATGCACTGAAAAAGAGAAAGTGAAACCTGACCTGTTGTAAGGTTGTACTTTCAAGAGACATCACAGAAAGACTGAAGTAGTGAACTTATATTCTATATTCACTTCTCTTAACTTTTTAAATAAGCACTTATTATTTAGTAACTTGAAAAATGAAGTTTGCTATTCTGGTTTCTTGGGGGTTTTGTTTGATTTTTGGAGGAGGGTTGTTTTCGCTTCTGTTAAGCTGCTAAAGCGAAAAAGGACGAGGCATTCTAGGCAGACACAAAGGTGAAGAATATAAAAGAATACAGCAAATTGAGACCACTGGTGAAAAAAAGATCGTCTATTCTGGGTCCTGCTCACTCTCTTCCCTTTCACATATCTGAGGATAAGTCCCATCTATCCCCCAACTTCCATTATCTGGGACCCATAAATCCCACCAAGATTCTGCCTACTTTTCTCCCCAGATGGTAAAGGTCCATCCGAAACTTTAATGCAATTAATCATGCTCAGTGAATTTTAAAAGCCTACTAGTTTTCATGCATTAATTTAAATAGAGAATCTAATTATGTGCCGGGCAACATGCTCCTTTTCTGAGGGAAAACACAGGCTAGGATCAGGAAACTAAAGTACACACGCAACTTTTCAAGACACTGATAGGACATGAGCTGTTGCACACAGTTCTTTCAATGCCCTTAAGAAAGCGAAGGTTCTACAGTGTGTAGCACACCAGCACACACAGTTGGCTTCTTACTGGATTTAACCTTCACAACTCCTTGAAGGAGGAAGGTAGCATTATAAATTACTTATGATCAGGAATCAATAGAACATCTATTAATATTAATCTTAATTCTTCTGACTCCAAATCCAATGTTCCTTCCTCTACCCTAGTCTGCCTCCCTTTTAAAAAATATATTTGAAAATAAAGAATGAAGTCATTTTCCTTCATTTTCTCCCATCTTTATCACCTTAAGGAAGAAAAAAAAACTCTTAGGGAAAAAATTCATTTTCACTTTCATATGTTAGATTAATCAGAGATCCATTTTATGGGCTTACTTTAGTATCTTTCACTATTGAAATAATTTGAAATGAGAAAGCCACTGTTCAGAATTTTAAAATTTTATTTCACAGATTTGTTATAACTAGAATCAGACTGAATAATTCTGTTTCTGAGAGGGAAAAAAGCACATTAACACTATGCCGGGGACTGACATTCCATATCTTATCTGTATATCATGCTAAAATTTAAAACAACTTCTTCCCCACTGTCCCATAGGAACTTCTTAAAAA
>PVKS010046418.1:0-13306 GCA_004027875.1 Aplodontia rufa
TGGGTGGCGTCCGCGGGGAGGGGTGCGCGGGCCGCTAAGGGGCTCGGTGGAGGGCAGGGGTCGGCGGGGAGGGGGCCATGGAAGAAGGAAGGAAGCGCAGGCAGGCCGGTGGGGAAGCGGGCACAGGGACAGAAACTGGAGCTGGGCTAGAGGGTCTTGGGCTGCTGGGTGGCTTGGAGGGCAGGTCCATTCCCACTGAGATCACGACTGTGTCACCACACAAGGAGAGGAGTGATGGCGTGGGTGGGCTCTGAGAGAGGAGACCTGGGGTCCAGGCCCACAAGATGTGAAGCAGGGGCCTCATTTCCCCAGATGGAACTGTGGCCAGGAGGGGGTAGGATCAGGTCCCTTCACCTTTCCCCCTGCTCTTTGAGGACAGAGTGCTCATTCCCTCAGTCTCCTCCAGGTCCCGCAGGAGCACATTCAAGAAGCTTCATGGAGAGCAGCCTCACCATTCAGGACACCACCTGCCCTTTGATCTTGGGCTTCCCACCACTAGAACCTGAGCAAGAAATTTCTGTTTGTAAATTACTCAGTCTGGCATTTTGTTACAGCAGCACAAATGGATGGAAGCTCATCCCAGGTGTCCTGGATTTGGATATGGACCACCATTCAGCCCACTACAAAGCCCCGTTTGGGAGATGCCTGCATTTATGAGGGCCCCAACCCCCTGATCTGGGACTGTTTTCCACAGTCCCTAACTGACCCCAAGCTATTAGTTCCCCTCTTGTCCTGACCCCATCCTGCTCTACAGTACAGAGCAGGGGACCCTGCCCTCAGCTGAAAGCTGGGTCATTCTGCATACAACCTCTGTGTGCTCAGGACAGCATCAGGCATGGCCAGCTAACTCAGTGTGCACCGCAAGGTTCCAGCTGTGAGAAAGCCTTCCTGATTAAGGGGTGTCAAGCTGGAAGAGGGTCTGAGTCCATGTTTCTAGATACACCTGTTCCACAGGTGGGAGATCCCCAACTGTCTTTGGGGCCCATTCCTTGCACATTCATTGCTTCAGTTACTTACTGTGAAATGGAAAACCTAAGAACAATATCAATTAATTAGCCACTTTCATGGAGTCTTTTATGATTCTCCCACGTAGATAATATAAAATGGTACCAAGGCTCATATGTCGCTACAGAGGACACAGAAATAACCACGGGGGGGGGGGGGAGGTTGATGGAACAAAACAGGCTGCCTGCACCTCTGATGAGGTTTCCCCGGAGGCTTTCAACATAAGGGTCTTAAAATACATTTAAAGCAAAATCTGTTTTCTCTCTGATCATAGTATTTACTTGACTTATTTTTCTAGTTCCTCGCACCAGGGAGAATGGAACTTTATTACCTAGCCTGTGTAAGAATGACAGTGTTTTCAAGGGAGAGAACTGTGGGTCTGCTGGCTTTAGAAATAGCTCTGTGATAAAAATCATTTCCCCCCTCTACATTAGCAAGCGTTTCTATCAAAGGGTTTTGTCTGTGCAGCATTGTTCTTACCTACAGTACCAAAAACTACAAATGCTGAATGTGTTAGAGATGGACAGAAAACGAAAGAGAAGGAAAGCAGACAGAGACCAAGACTCAAAAAAAGAAAAAAAAAAAGGAAGATACCCGTGGAATGCAGTTTGTGTGCCTGGTTCGTTTCCTCTTCTTGCTGTCATTGACAGAACTTGAAAGTGACCAAATTAAAAAAAAAAAAAGCTGTTGGTCCGAAAGCTACTGGTTCTCGCTAGTTTCGCTTAGTGGACACAAAGTTAAGGATGAGTAAGTGGTTCTTCCCGGAACACTGCGGGAAGTCAGGTTCAAGCTTTGATGAATGGGCTGAGCAGTCTAGATTTTCAGCACAGACATTCTCCTCCCAAAGAGTCCCATCCCTGCCTGCTGCTAAATCCAGCCTGAAGCTTTGGGAACAGCCGTCGATCACTTAGGAGCTGTGGCTACAACTGGGGACCTGGGTCCTGTGCTGTCTCGCCAGAGGTTTACTATCGAGGGAGGATAGAGGTTTGTCTGACCCGCTCCGACTAACAACCTATGGTTGGTGGAAGTCCTTTTTCAATCTTTTGACATTTTAGTTTATTAGGTAAGCAGACTGTGTTTAACAAATTCAGATAAGCAGGAAAGAGGAGTAAAAATCCCTCTGCCCTGAGATACGCTATTAATCTTCCAAGTTTTGCAGGCTTTACTATGTAGTCACAATGATATTCTCATCACTGGATAGTCACCCCGCTTAACATCACTCCAGTGCCATCCTATGCTCCTCAGTGAGGGCCCCAGTCATCACCTGTAGGTTCCACTGTTCCCACAGTTTTAAAGTTTGACACGTGAACTTCAGAATCTGGCAGTCTAAAGCTTCCCCTCCCTAAGGTGATGGAATTGACTCTGCTACAGGGACACAGTTTTGTTATTTACTTTTGTTTGTCATTGTTGTTACAAAAAAATAGACTTCATACTTTTTTTGGTAATACGCTATTAATAGTTGTGGCAGGCAACTTCTAACTTGGACCGAAGAGTTGCCCTCCGCTGGTACACACCTTCTCCCAGTTATTTAATAAGCAGGAGTCCAGGGCTGCAGGAAGAAGAGGCAGGAAGATGTGAAGAGAATTTGAATTCCCAAGTTAGTTGACCTCAACATAGGAAGATACTGCAGACTGAGCCTCACCTAGAAAGTGTCCCTGTATAGAGACTGAGCATTTAGGAAGGCAGAGTCTCAAAGTGTAAGAGGGAGACTGTGAGGCTGACTTTGGCCAGGATGGGGCCATGTGGTGAGGAAAGCTGGCAGGCTCCAGGTGCTGGGATCAGAGCCCGGCTGACGACAGGAAGAGAATGGGCAGGCCAGCCACACCATAGGAGCCAGGGAAGGGGAGAAACCTGAACCCCAGCGGTGTCCACCTGGCCGTCAACCGGACTTCAGCTTTGTCAGCCTGGGGCAGAGGACATGGTTGCACCAACACCCAGATTTCTGACCAGCAGAACTAATAGATGGGCACTGTTTTAAGTGCTGGAGTGTTGGTAATAAAAAACTAACATAGCACTGTATCCTGAGCACGATTCCACCTCCGCATCCTCCATCTATAGTACTGAGATAAAAAAAGTTAGGCAGTCAAGAATAGTTAGAACACTGGAGTCGACAAGGGAAAACCGGTTTTCTTTAAGATCAATTTGACATCCCCCAATGCTAATAAGGGTCTGACAAGACAGGCCCAGATGCAGACACTCCTTGCTGCTAAGGAAGGAACCACATTCGTTCTATTGGCGCCTAAGGCATGGATCAAAGACTGGACCAGAATTCCCTGCACCTGTGTCCTAGGTACAGGGGCAGGGAAGCAGTCACCAATTGAGAGGACGTCACATAAAAAGGGCAAAGCTCACGGCCGCATCGGCTCTGTCCCCTTCTTCCACTCTGGGGGAAGTCTGCTCTTTTCCCTGTATTTTACTTTCTATAAAATAAAGTCTGTCTACTAGGCTTGCGTCAGTGTCCCACGGTTTCATTCTTTGACTCCGAGAGGACCAGAACCCGACATCCGCAGCACCGCATCAGGAGCATCTGAATGATCACAGCGCTCCATTGTGTGCGTGCACTGTAGCTTATCAATGCCTTCTTACGGTGCACCTTAGCTGTTCCCACACCTTTGCTACTTTCAGCAACGCTGTAATGAACATTTTACAGCTAAGTCCGTACATGCTTCAATTCCAGATGTGGAATTGCACATTTAAAATGTGGGCAAATGGGGCTGGAGAGGTGGCGTGGTGGTCTCGGCCCTTGCCTGGCATGGGCAGGTACACGTGTTCAAACCCCAGCACCCACGTGTACAACTAAGTGTCAGAGCAAGGAGAGCCATGTGAAAACCTCAATAAAAATTGATTCTGATTCTCTCTCTCTCTCACTGTCCTTCTCTCTTTATAAAAAAATGTGGACAAATATCATTTTGGTACAAATGACTACTTGCCCACCAGAAAAGTTGTACCAATTTATCTTTCCACTGGCCACTTATGAGCTCACCTGTTTCACCTGCCAACACTTACTATGTTCAAGTCAGGGACAAAACACGTCTGCCCATTTCACATGCTTACATTATTGGTGTATTTTGATTTGGCTCCATGAAGAGCGTGTGTCATTTTCTGTTTTGCATGCATTTGCATGTGTATGTACCAATTGTATTGGCTGGATGTTTTCAATTGCAAATCACAGATAGGTTTCCTTAACTAAAAGGAAAATTTATGGGCTTAAAATTGAAAAGTCAGGAAGAAAGTTACTTTTACGTATGACCTTCTGGTCATGATCTGAAGTTGTTTTTTTGTTTTGAAACAAGTCTTTCTCTGATCTCTACCAGATTCTTTTGAGTTGCTTAATTCTTGAGTTTCATAAGATGGCCCCAAGAAACTCTAGGTGTAGACCTATAAAATGCTGTGTCAGCAGAAAGCAGACTCCTTTCTCTAATTCCAGAGCAAGTCCTGGTTTCACCTCTGACTAGCTTCCATCATGTGTCCATCTCAGAACCAGTCACTTTAGTTCACTAGGTGGCTTAGTACTGATTGGACAGGCTCAGGTCACATGCCCACTTTTGGACCAGGGGACAGGCCAGCCTCACTTTCACTATAGGCAGCCTTGATTAACAGAAAAGCCCAGGTGCAGTTCCCAGCAGGAGCCAGTTCCCTCTACAGGGCCTGGCCATTCACAATGTCAATTTTATGTACTGGGTGGTTGTCTCCTCATAAGATTTTTTTTTTTCAGGGATGAGGACCGAACTCGGGACCTTGCGCGTGCTAGGCAAGCGCTCTGCCACTGAGCTAAATCCCCACCCCCTCCTCATAAGATTCTTAAGAACTCTTTGCAATAAGATCATTAACTTAGTCATGGATACTTGAAGTATTTTTTCAGTTTATTTGTTGTTAACTGCAGTTATTTTTTTTAAATGCACATTTGTTTTAGTTGGTTTTTTTGAAAGTTATTGTTTTATTTATTCTTTTTCATTAAATATGGACTTACAATTAGGAGGGAATCATTATCAAACAATCAAGAGCAAATGCATATTCATGGAGCAAGCCAAGGCTGATGCCTCGTTTTAGTTATGAAATCAGATCTATTAACTTTTCCTTCACGGCTTCTGTCTTTAGTGTTAGGCTTCAAAGAACATTCTTCTCCCAAGATTTTATATTTACAAACTTTTTCTTCTAGCGCTTTTATATTTTTTGGTTTCTTCTTTTAGTATTTACTCCATTTGGAATTTGTGAACCCCATGTTCCCCACATGTCCTGTCACTTTTTCCAACAGAATTTACTGAACAATTCATCCTTTGCCCAGGCACAGGAAACCCCTTCATTGTCATGGTCTGAGTGCCTGTCCATTGTATCCATCACCATTGATCACTCCTGTAAGGGCAAACCTAAGAAATGAGTGCATTTATAGCTACCAACGATCTATGTTAAGGTTACAGTGTGAATCAAGATCCCTCACAGGAAACTGTAAGGTGGTAGTCAGAACCGGGTAGCTGGGGTGGCCGCACATTTGTTAACAACCTGCCTTCACGTTGTAGAAGCAATTTGTTTTCTTTCAGTCTCCACTCATTCTCCCTTCTCCCACTGCCTGCTCCTATTGGTGAATGCCTGACATGTGCAGATGTCTTGTGGGTTTTTTTAAAGCACAGAAGAAAAGGTACCCAAGTAGAGGTTTCTACTCACAAGGTCAAATAAAATTTGTTCTCAGGAAAAAGTCAAATCAAAATCCATCTCCTTGACCATACAGTCTCATATCCTGTAAAAACAAACCCATGATCCTGAGAGCTGAAGGAAAACACACAGCTTCCTGTGGCTTTGAGTTGGGCCCGAGAATTTAGAACCTGCTCCCACTGTACTGGTTGGCTCTGTTTCTTCTTACTTCACTTCTTATCTTTTCCTGCTTCTACATGGTCTGTGGCTTTGTGCCACGTCCTGATTTGTGAAGGTGAAATGGGCCTGTCTGCTCCTTGAGGAACCAGGAAATGCAGGCAAGCAGAAGAGCTGGCCTGAGGTTGAGCTTTCAGGACATGACCTCCTGGGCAGGAGGTTCCAGGAGTGATGGAGAGTGACGGTGCAGAATCCATGATGGTGGCCTGCAGACCAAAGCTCTGAGGAAGTGGACGCTGAATCAGGAGGTGCAATTGTCTGGCAGCTGGGGTGCGCAACCCCATGGAAACATGACGCAAGATGCACAAAGGTCACAACGATGCAGAGAAGTCGGGCAAATCCTGCACTGTTCCTTCTCTAATGCGTTTCTGAACTCACCGCGTCCAACGGCGTCTCCTCTGGGCTCTGCAAAGGATGAGGCTCAGGAGCAACGCGGGGTTGGAGAAAGCAAAGGCCCCGTGCTTCAGGGTGAGCAGAGCATCTCCACTCGCAGTGCTTTCCACAGGCATCCCTGAGGTGAAGGGCCACCTATGCCTGCTAGCTTTCTGAGACAATCCGCCTGTCCCTCTGGTGCCTCTGTCTGAGTTAGGTTCCTGGCTTGATTATTTCAGTCACGAAGCACTTGCACAATTACTGTCAGGTATGCTGCAAGTACATGCAGTGTATACCCAGCACAGGGTTAGGTCAGTGCGCATGATACCTTCAGCCACATGATCGCTGGTGCAAGCAGAGGAACGGAACTCGGTGATTGCAAGGACCAGGCAGCAAAGTCCAAGGACGAATTGCACCAGGCATGAGAAACAAAATCAGGCTGCCCTCTCTCCTTCTTGATTTTTCCAGTTTCTGATACACTCATGGTAGGTGGCTTTTGGCTACAAAGAAGAAACATCCACCACAGTGGCTTGAACTTTGTATGTTTATCATCTCTTACCATCTGGCTTCTCCCAGATTCTCCACTGCGTCATCCACAGTGGTTTGATCCTTACTGGCTCATCTCACATGTTCACCACCTGCCAGGATTTTTAGGTTCACGGGCTGCCTAGTTCATGTCCACTCTGGAAGCAGGCTTCTTTTTCAGTTACAGAGCAGTCACCTTGTGCCATTGTCACTCAGGAAACTCCTTGTCCTGAGTGACCAGAACCTGGGTTCCAAACTACTTACGAAGGAAGACCCGGGGTGAGTGAGAAAGACACTCAGAGTAAATTCCTCAGTGGAATCTGGATTCCTCTGCAAGATGGAAGTGGGTGTGGGTGTTGGACAAGTAATGTCACAGCTATGCACAGCAGTATCCAGAGGCATGAAGAATGCTGTGCTGGCCACTGTGGTCACCACTAGCCACATGTACCTAGACACTGAGCATGGCCAATGTAACAGAGGAAGAAATTTTACATTTCATATGGATTCAACTCCTTTAAGTTTAGGTAGCCACACATACTTGGGGACAACTGCATTGGACAGTGCAGACAAGAAGAATTCCTTATAAGATAGTAGACTAGGGAGCATTTTAGAACACTAGTCCCCCAAGTGAAGGGTGTGGCTGTTAACCTGGTGCTGGTGGACTGTGGTCAGGGGAGAAGGCAAGTGTGTCTCCATCATCTGCGTCTCTGTAACCAACTCTCCCAGAGCTTGGTGGTTTAAAAAAACAACCACTTTGTCCACAAATCTGCTCTCTGGGCTGAGGCTGATTGGGGAGTTTTTCTGGTGGCTATTCATGTGGCTGCATTTAGCTGGGATACTGAGTCACAAAGGGGCATGGGGACCTCCTCCCCACATTGCTGTGGACGCTCCCTCAACACTCCAGCCAGGCTGCTAGCTAACATGGTAGCTCGAGGCACAAGAGTGAAGGCTGCCAGACCTGCTCAAGGCTTAGGCTCATAATAGGTCCAGGACTCTTCTGTGGCATTCCCTGGTGAAAGCAAGTCACAGGCTCAGCTGTGTGGCCCTGTGACCTGGGGGACCAAATGAAGACTTGAATGCCACAAGACACAGTTCAGGAGGTGGGGAGATTAGAATAACAGGTAACCACAAGCCCCAGTATTGCCACAACTCACAATGTTTCTTCCCCCAATAAGGGCAGCAGGAAATCCAAATTTATAATGTGAAACCTCTCCATTTATAACTTTTAGTTCACTTTCTTTTGCTAATAGCTTTGAGAGTCATATACTATACAATTTACTCCTTTAAAGTATACAACTCAATGGATTTGAGTCTAGTCACAGAGTTGTATTACCAGGATCAACCTTAGATCATTTCATCACTCTTCATCAGCCATTTCCCAATCTCACCCACCCCCCAGATGTGGCAACCAAAGCATGAATCTGTATTCTGTCTGTGTACATTTGCCTATTCCACTTATTTCCTGAAAACAGGACCTTGCAATATGTGTCCCTGGGTCATCCACCACCACATACACATTGCAACAAACCAAAACATTTCTGCATGATGGATTTGTTTTGCAATCTCAAGAAACCAATACAGGACCATGGGATACTGCTCATAATGCCTCAGTATGCACTGAACTTGCAGACTGCTCCCCTACCCTTTTTTTTTCTTTTTCCTTAAGAGAGAGGGACAGTGTGTATGAGAGAGAAACAGAGAATCAATTTTATTTATTTTTTCATCTTGTCTTTGTTTCTCCGACACTTAGTTGTGTGTGTGGTGCTGGGGTTTTAACCTGGGTCCTCATGCATGCCAGGCAAGCACC
The DNA here is from genome assembly GCA_004027875.1 of Aplodontia rufa. Taxonomy (NCBI): domain Eukaryota; kingdom Metazoa; phylum Chordata; class Mammalia; order Rodentia; family Aplodontiidae; genus Aplodontia; species Aplodontia rufa. The sequence continues at coordinate 8,576 of PVKS010046418.1, forward strand.
GTAACCACAGCGCCACTGCTCCAGCCCCAACCCCCCCCCCCCATTTTGTTTCTTAGCTGTTATATTTCTCCAATGAGATCATCCAGCTGGGTTATTTGCTACCATCCAAAATGCACTTCTTTAGCTGGGCAATGAATTAAGTGTAATTACTTCACTTTTGTTCCATATTTAATGTTAACGTCATTCTGTCTTTGCTTGAGTGTTTAAGGACTATCAGTCCTGGAACAAATCCTCAAAGACTCTAAGAATCAGTTATAAAGAAGCTTTTATTTAAGTCTGAGTTCTTTTGCCTACTAAATATGTGTCTCTGGCCAGAAATCTTGAGGGCTTTTCTTTTTTCTTTACTGAGTAAGGATACTAATATGAACATAAGGTATTCATGCATCATTTACAGTTCAACACATGATCATTCAGTTAACTCCAAACACATTTAAAATGATAGGTGTTACACTAGACTACAAGAATATGACAGTGAACAAACCACCACAGACCCCAGCCCACCCAGCTTTAAAGACAGACACTAAGTGGTTTCACAAAATAAACACTTATGAATTATAAAAAAACAAAGTACAGGGTGCACGAATATCATAAAAAAAGGGGACGTGGATCTAGTCCACAGGGTCAGCAAATCGACATTTGAGCTGACTGCTGAAAAACAATTAGTATATGAGTATTAACAGGGGGAAAAGGTTGAGCATGTTCTCACTAGATACTTAAGCATGCATTGCTTGCTGCGTGCCAGCACAGGGTTAAGCATCAGTGTGTATGTCCCACCTTAAAAAAAAATAATACTAAAGACAACGCAGCTCCCTAACCGGCAGGATTACTTATTCCCAATGACCTACTGCCAGGCCCGCTTCCAGGTAATGGCTAGCGCTGCTGGAGGTGAGGAAGGATGGGGACGCGGTCATGCACTATTGCAATGACTGCAGCTTTGGGTCTCAATTCCTGAAGCTAGGCCATTTTTAAAGGACACTCTCACTCCACCAGGTGCCGGGCACTTTCCCAGGTGCAGGGACGTGATGAGAGGCGCCAAGACACAAAGACCTCTGCCTTCCTGAAGCCTGGGCCTGTAGGAAACACGTACAGCTCGGGGGGGAGACCAATCGTGCAGCAGGTCAAGTACTACAGACAAAGCGTAGCGGGGCGGGACGGGCTTTCGTGGGCTTCGCAGGAAGGGGCGAGGGTGGAGGCTGAGGCCCAGCCACGTGACGACGGGTGCAGTCGTCCCTGCGACGGGGCGGCCTGCTGGTTCTCGGGCGACATCCGGGGGCGCTCCCGGCTGGCCCAGCCTGGGGTAGCCGGAGCGGCGCATGGCGACCGTGCCATGAAGGTCGGAAGGCTGAGCGCCCTTAGGGACAGCGGGGTCCTGCTCTCCACAAACCTTTCCCAGCCCGCTTTGCCCGCGCTGCGGCGCGCGCACACCGACCAACCCCGCCGCCGGCTTCCGGGGCGGGACCGGAAGCGCGCAGGCGGACGGCGGCGAGCCCGCCCAACGGGGGCGGTGCCCGAGCGTTCTCGCGAGAGGTCGGCGCGGGGCCTCCCGGGAGCGGCCGGGGGCTGGAGCGGCGCGACGCATGGAGGGCGCGGGCGAGCGGGCGCCGCTGCTGGGGGCGCGGCGGGCGGCCGCCGGGGCCTTCGCGGGCCGGCGCGCGGCGTGCGGCGCCGTGCTGCTGACGGAGCTGCTGGAGCGCGCCGCCTTCTACGGCGTCACGTCCAACCTGGTGCTGTTCCTGAACGGCGCGCCGTTCGGCTGGGAGGGCGCGCAGGCCAGCCAGGCGCTGCTGCTCTTCATGGGCCTCACCTACCTGGGCTCGCCCTTCGGCGGCTGGCTGGCCGACGCGCGGCTCGGCCGGGCGCGCGCCATCCTGCTCAGCCTGGCGCTCTACCTGCTGGGCATGCTGGCCTTCCCGCTGCTGGCCGCGCCCGCCGCGCGCGCCGCGCTCTGCGGGACCCCGCGCCCCACGCGGGTGCTCAACTGCTCGGCGCCCTACCCCAACGGCAGCGCCGCCTGCCCCGACGTCGCCGCCCGCCGCTGCGCGCCCGCCACCTTCGCGGGGCTGGTGCTCGTGGGCCTGGGCGTGGCCACGGTCAAGGCCAACATCACGCCCTTCGGCGCGGACCAGGTGAGCCGCGCCGCGAGCACCTGGCGTGGCCCTGGAGCCCCGGCCCTGGGGGACCTTCGTTCTAGTGTCGGGGGAGCCTCCGCCCTGCCCAGAGGGGGCGGGTAGGTGAGGAAGGCCTGCAGGCAGACAGCCCCGAGCCGCCCCACTCCTTCATCCTTCCCTGCCTGTGTGTCCTGCAGAAGGGAGTCCTGCCCGGGGGAGCTCGCTGTAATGCAAGCTGGCGCGCTAGCTGTTGGAAGAAAGGCGGAACAGGCAGGTTTGATAGGTGCCAGCAAGGTTGTGTGGGGTCCATGCTTTAATTGATGAGCAGGGTGGATTTAAAGAGAAGGGACTTCCTGCCTGTGGAGACTTGAAGGATGGAGAAGATCGCTTTTGTTGAGGTTTCCCCACTGGGGATCCACAAAAGTGCAGAAGTCCTGGGACAGGAAACAAGGGAAGGCCTCTGTCATTGCTGGACTCCTTTACAAATAAATGGGTGTGTGTAGTTGTTTTAAAGGATTTGGGGTTGGATAGGTAAGAAAGGCCAGGTTATGAGTTTGAATCCAGTTCGCGGTCTAGCTGCTTCTCAGAATCACTGTCACCCCAGGAGATGAGGTTGTAGACTTGGATTGGAAGGGAAGTGCTTACCAATGGCCTGGGTGCCAAATCAGGCCTACTTCCTGCTTTTTGAGGACTCCTTTACTGAGAATGGTTCTTGAATCTTCAAGTGGTTGGAAATTAATATTTTGTGACAGGTGGGAAAGAGGTTAAATTCAAGTTTCATTTTCCATCAGTGAAGTTTTCTTGTAATAGACCCACCCATTCCTGCTCTCTGCTTCCTGTGAGGCTGCTTCAACCCCACTGAGGCAGAATTGAGTAGTTGTTTTGGAGGCAGTGTCTTGTACAGCCTATAGTGTCAGCTACTTGCCGTTTCTCAAACAGGGCAGGCGTCTACTGTAGTGGGTGGGGTGTGTGGGCATTGTCAGCTGCCTGAGCTAGAGAGGAGGCCAGGGACAAGAAGTCTAGCGGTGGGTAGGGAGTGTTGGTGGGTGAACGGTTGGGAAGATGGCTCCTAGGGTTTTGTACTCTGACTGAGTGCCCGTCCCTCATTGTAGTTCATGGAGGGCTTTCTACGTACCAGGTCATGTTTTGAGTACTTATTTAGTTCACATGACACCCTTGCTGGTAGAGTGTCCATTTTATAAATGAGGAAGCTGAGGCTTGAGGGTTTAAGAAATTTGCCTGAAGTTACGCAGCTGACACCTGATTGAGCCAGAATTCAGAAGCTTGCCCTTGAGTCTGAACTTCTGTTGCATCTGACCTGGGAGGCACCTCATAACGGCCTGCGCCATGGTAGTTGCCCTGCTGAATTTTGAACTGTGTATTTGTACAGTGGCATGTGGTTTGAGCTATGTGGGAGTTTTAAATCTGTCTAAGATGAGTAAGTGGAGGCACAGAAAGATTTCCCCATGCTGTGAATGTCGGTCTAGGCAGCTTCCAGCTGACTTCCTAACCTTTAATTTGGCCATGGCACTGAGACTTCCAGGCCAGTATTCATCAACTTGGTATCATCCTCTCACGGTACCAGGCAGAGGTGCAAGACTGGGAGCCAGGAGCACCTTTGCTCTCCACCAGGTTGCGTCTGGCAAGCACAGTGTGAGCGATGATTAAGTGCCTCTTCCTGTGTGCATTCCCCAGGTCTTGTCCAACCCTTACAGCCACTGTGGTGTGCATATTGTGGTAACTCCTCTTTCTCAAGGTACGGGTTTTGAACACAGGTAGTCTGACTTAAAAGCCAGGGCTCCCCAGCAGACCCTAGACCAATGGTTGCTATTTCTTGAAGGAGCACATGCATGGTCCTGTGGAGCTTATCCTGAGTGATCTGACAGAATGTGTACTCTTGATCTGTAGTAGATGTGGAGATGTCTCTTCTAAAGCCATCCGTCCCAGTCCTTTCACATGTAATGCTTTGGTGGGAAAGGGACCTTTCTGAATGAAACGATACTGGGGAGGCTTGACCACCAGGGGCAAAGCGAAGGGCTCTCCAGGGTTCCTGAAGCCACGCTTCCTGGGATCTTGGAGTATTTGACCGTAGACACATAGCAGGTGGTGTGCATTCACGTTGCAGTTCCTGGGTGTGCTGATGGCACTAACAATGCCCTTTGAGAGATGTGACAAATCTTGTAGGTGAACTCATGGTGCTACAACTTCTTTCCAAATAGTTCAGCCTGAAATACTTGGTTATTATCAGAAAAAAAGAGCTAAAGATCTGAGTGATGGGTATCAAGGAGTATATTTTACGATTCTTTCAATCTTCCTGTAAGTTTGAATTTTTTTAAAATGCAAGTGTAGGAGGACATCCATCAGTTAATGAATGGGTGAACTAAATGTTGTATGGCCACACTAAAGAGTATTACGAAGCCCTGAAAAATAAGCACAGCATTGACGAACCTTGAGAGCGGACAGTAGTCGCTGAAGGAAGCCGGACTCTAGTTTCTGTGTGCTTCCGTTTGTATTAAATAGCTAGAAGAGGAAATGTTAGACCAATGATGCCCGTGGCCGGGAGCTCCCATCAGTGTGAAGGAAATGTGGCAGACTACATTGAGGTGGTGGTTTTCCCATTCCC
>PVKS010046420.1:0-13305 GCA_004027875.1 Aplodontia rufa
CTCATACCAAAATCTAACAAAGACTCATCAAGAAAAGAAAACTATAGACCAATTTCCCTGATGAACATAGATCCAAAAATACTTAATAAAATTCTAGCTAATCGGATCCAAAAGTGCATTAAAAAGATAATACATGATGATCAAGTGGGCTTCATTCCTGGAAAACAGGGCTGGTTCAACATTTGCAAATCAATAAATGTAATTCACCACTTAAATAGAATTAAAAATAAAAATCATATAATCATCTCAATCAATGCAGAAAAGGCCTTTGATAAAATTCAACATCCCTTTATGCTGAAAACCCTGGAGAGGATCGGGATCAAAGGAAGATATTTTAACTTTGTAAGATCCATTTATGACAGACCCATAGCAAACATTATGCTCAATGGCAAAAGACTGAAAGCATTTCCACTTAATTCAGGAATAAGACAAGGCTGTCCACTTTTACCACTCTTATTCAGCATAGTCCTTAAAACTCTTGCCAGAGCTATCAGACAAGAGAAGGAAATCAAAGGAATTCAAATAGGAAAAGAAGAAGTCAAGTTGTCTCTATTTGTGGATAACATGATCCTCTACCTAGAGGACCCTATAAGCTCAACCAGAAGACTTCTGGAGCTTATAAACGACTTCAGCAAAATGGCTGGTTATAAGATTAACACCAATAAATCATTAGCTTTTCTATACTCCAGCAACAAGGACACTGAAGAAGAAGTTAGGAAATCTGTTCCTTTCACTATCTCCTCCAAAAAAAAAAAATACTTGGGCATAAATTTCACAAAGGATGTGAAGGACTTATACAACAAAAATTATTGAACTTTAAAAAAAGAAATTGTAGAAGATCTGAGTAGATGGAAAAACATTCCATGTTCATGGTTAGGTAGAGTCAATATCATCAAAATGGCCATTTTACCCAAAGCCCTGTAAAGATTTAATGCAATCCCTATCAAGATACCAATGTCATTCTTCACGGATATAGAAAAAAGCAGTACTCAAATTTGTATGGAATAATAGAAGACCTAGACTAGCCAAAACATTACTCATCAAGAAGGAGGCAGGAGGCATCTCAATTCCTGACCTGAAATTATACTATAGGGTTACAGTAACAAAAATAGCATGGTATTGGTACCAAAACAGAATGAAAGACCAATGGAATAGAATAGAGGATTCTGAGACCAACCCACATACCTTTAACTATCTGATGTTTGATAAAGGGGGCAAAAGCATGGTGTGGAAGAATGATAGCCTGTTCAACAAATGGTGTTGGACAAATTGGACAGCCATAGGTTGACAACTGAAATTGGATCCTTACCTTTAACCCTGCACAAAAATTAAATCAAAATGGTTCAAGGATCTGGATATTAAACCAGCAACTCTACAATTGCTTGAAAAAGAAGTATGATTGACATTACGTGACATAGGGGTCGGCACAGCCTTCCTTAACAGGACTTCCATGGCGCAAGTGGTAAAATCAAGAATAAATGCATGGATGCAATTAAACTAAAAAGCTTTTGCACAGCTAAGGATTTAGACAAGAGTCTCAGGAGAGGGGCTGGAGCGGTGGCTCAGCAGTTTCGGCGCTTGCCTGGCAAGCACGAGGATCCGGGTTCAAACCCCAGCACCACGTACACAACTAAGTGTTGGAGCAACTAAGGCCATGTGAAAAACTAAATAAAGTTGTTTCTCTCATTCTCTGTCCCTCTCTCTTAAGAAAAAAAGAAGGAGTCTCAAGAGAGAACCTACAGAATGAGAGAAAATTTTTGCCTTCTACACCTTGGAAAGAGGGCTAATATCCAGAATATACAAAGAACTCAGAAAATTAAATACCAAAACCACAAATAACCCAATTAATAAATGGGCTATGGAACTAAAAAGAAGTTTGTCAATGGAGGAAGTCCAAAGAGCCCATAAACATATGAGAAAATGCTCTACATCACTGGTAATAAGAGAAATCTAAATCAAAACTTCACTGAGATTTCACCCCACTCCTGTCAGAGTGGAAAAAATGAAGAATACAAACAATGACAGGTGCTGGAGGGGCTGTGGGAAAAGAGGAACACTGTCACATTGCTGGTGGGACTGCAAACTGGTACAGCCACTCTGGAAAGCAGTGTGGAGACTCCTTAAAAAATTAGGGCTGGAACTGCCTTTTGACCCAGCTATCCCACTCCTGGGTATCTTCCCAAAAGAGCCAGAATTGGCTTACTATAGAGATACAGCTTCAGCAAGGTTTATAGCAGCTCAATTTACTATAGCTAAATTATGGAACCAAGTGAAGATGTCCTTCACTTGATGAATGGATCCAAAAACTGTGGTACATATATACAATGGAGTACTAATCAGCTATTAGAGAAAATGATATTATGGGATTTGCAGCCAAATGGATGGAGATGGAAAAAAATTTTGCTAAGTGAAGTATCCCAAACTCAGAGACTCAAGGGCCAAATGTTTTCTCTCATTTGTGGATGCTAGAATATAAGCAGAATCAGTACATTAGATGGCTAACCTAACAATTACTTCATCATGTATGAATTCTTACATGATCATGGGGAACTGTGCTAAGATTCCTGGGGGACATAGGGAGGGAGGGAGGGAGGGGGAAGGGAATAGGAAGGACATCAAGGTGACCAGAGAGAGGTAGTATGGGTGAATTTAATCTGAGAGGAACCTCTGACTTCCACAAGAAGTCCAATTAACTTGGGTTTTAAGTAAAGTGAAACATGGAACCATGGGGAACCCAAAGAGGGGAAACCATGGTCTGGCACCAATATTGGCTTGCTCTGTCATTACACTTTTGTTCTTGATTGTTTGATGATGAACCCCTCATAGTTGTAAGACCATGTTTATTGAATAAAAATTTTTAAAAAAGAATTTTTGGTTTGTTTGATCTTCTGGCATTTACTGAGTGTTTACTATGTGCTAAGCATAGTATAAACATTACTTTATAGAATCATTGGAACTCACAGAGGTACATAGACTGGGGGAAATACCAGAGGGTATGTAGTGCTGAGGCAGAGCTGGGTCATGTCCAAGTCTCAGACCCACCTGGCTCCATACTCTGTGCCCATTATCACCACAGTACTCTCCATCTACCTTTTTCTTGAAATTTTCCACTACTTTGCATTACAGTGCAACAAGTCAGGTTCTAATGTTGAAACAGGCAGCACATTTCCTTCTTGCCTGCCTTAAGCATTCATTTAGCTGTGTTTGACAGGAATGTCTGTTATTCTCTGGGTCCCAAAAAGCTATGACCTGAGAACTCTGGAAGCTTCTGGGTGTGTTCTCAGCCTCTGGCTTCTGAGTTTGTGCTACTGTCTGAAGGGAGCAGCACCATCCATGCTGGGTAGAGAGATTCTGGAACCTTCTCTCTCATACCTTTTCCCTTGCTGGCTGACACAGTCTTCTTTGAGATTTGGAGACCCTAGACCAATCTTGCTTTGCTGACTCCCCTAGAGTTGCAGATGAGGAAATAAGCAGGATGTTAAGGTTTCACAGTGGAGATGGAGAAAAGCAAGAAATCTCTTCTCTAACCTTGCACCATGGTCCTGACACAAAACATAAAGATTGCCCATAAGGAAAGAGCCACAGATTAAAAACCTCTTTGGCAGTTCTCCCACTCGGTGGAGACCTACTCTCTACCCTCTTTTCCCTATTGTTATAAGGAGATATAAATTGGGATAGTGCTTTGTAAAAAAGAAAAATTTTTAGCAGTGTGATTGACATATGCCTTGGAATGTGGAAATCTTGCATAACAGAAGTTAATTTTTGCAGCCTAATGAATTTACTGTTGTTTAGATGGAAGTGTTCTGACAGTGGATATCCATAAAAGGGAAATTCTTCATACAGTGCATTTGCACACATTCCCTCCTCTCCTCCTTTCTTCTTCCTTTTCCCCTCCCCCTTTCTTTTAAATTAAGCCCCTACTATATATGTGTCTATACTGGTAGCTGGAGAGATAAAGGAAAGTCAGGTCAGATACAGGTCTTACAGTATATTAACAATTCTCTCTCTCTCTCCTTATTAATATAGTAATAAGGAAAATTGAACTTAAAGTAGGTGCATATGTGATTTAGAGGAGTTCAGCTTTTATTTTTTATTCGTATAATGAATCTCTGTTTAGGGAGGCTAGGAGTTAGGCATCGGGTCAGTGCTGAGAATGAGGATATAGCTGTCCTCACTGAGCCTAAATTTCAGGGGGCACCTCTGATCAGCTATTTACTTGCAAAATGACCCATGCTAAATCACATTCTTCAACAAATAATTTTAACTGCCTACTAAAATGCCAAGTATGTCTTAAGAACCTTTGAGATGAATTCATGGGGAAGGTCTCGTTTGAGCAGGATTTTGAAGGGTGAGTTTCAACACAGGATGAGGGTGGGAAAGCACTGACTTCTGAGAGTGAGGGGAGAGTAATTTTATGAGGGAAAATAATAGTAAGAATAATAATAACTAACTTTACATAATATTTACTCTGTGCCAAGCACTATTCTAAATACTCAGCATATTTTTAAAATTAACTCAGTTGTTTTTCATAACATCCCTGTAAGATATATACTGTTCCTACTTTACATATGAAGAGATTGAAGCACAGAGAGGTGAAGTGACTTGCGTAAAGCCACACAGCTAGGAAGGGGTCAATCTGGGATGAAAACTGTCCAGCTCCTGAGTCTATGCTTTATATCAACCTTGCTATAAATAAAATCGAGAGGCAAAAGCTATGAGGTGGCAAATAGCAAGGAGTTCAGTTTGTCTTGAGATAAAGGTGAGAGTGGAGGAACTGTGGAAAGGAAATTGGAAAGGCAGTTGGGGGGAATAAATAATATAAGGCTCTGAGAGTGAGAATATGAGTATGAATTACTTTTGGAAGATAAAAGGGAACCACTGAAGGTTTATGAGTAGGGGAACAATATGATCTGAGTTGAGCTGCAGAAATTCAGGCTGCAACTCCATAAAATGAAGGGAGACAAGGCAGGGAGAGAACTTGGGGGCTGGTGGCAACTGTGGGAAGGAGGCTCAGTGACAGTAATGGAGTTATTTAGAAGTGGGAGGAAGGAGACAGAGCCTGGGCACTTAGAATGCTGAGAACTTGTGTTAACCTTCGACCTGTGGCAGGCAGTGGTCACAAAGGGTTAAATGAATATGCCTGCTATGGAAATTTCTTGGGCATTAACATTTTCCACTTTTCTTCAGTTGTGTTGAATGCCCTTGTGATGGGAGAAAAAGAACAAACATCAAAAGTACCTTTTAACTTCACAATTCTTTCTAAATTTCTTTAAACTTATAGGCTATACTGCTGATTTGCAGACTTCAAAGTACACAGAAGGATCAGGGTCAGATTGAAAAATTATTTCTTACAGTGTGATAAAATATGCATGTGATTCCTGTGACCTGCCACTGAAATTATTTATGTGCTAATGTGACTTTGTAACATTAATTGCACAGTTAAGTTCATTTTCCCCCCTCTTGGTAGTTTTTTCACTGTGTGTTCTGGTAAATAATTTCCAGTTATTATTTATGCTATATTTTATAGGTTCTATGTCTTGTTTAGGGATTTAAAAAAGTCGCGTGGGGGGGAGGTGGACCAGTGGCTCAGTGGTTGGAGCACTTGCCTAGCATGAGCAAGGACCTGAGCTCAAACCCCAGCACCACATATACAACTGAGTGTTGGAAAAACAAAGGCCAGATGAAAAAATAAATAAAATTTATTCTCTCTTAAAAAAATTAGTCAAGTGGTACTTCAGATGAACTATGGTAAGAAAACTGACTGGTATGTTCCTACGGGCAGTGATTGGCACTTCAATATCTAATTTGCTCTCAGTTTTAAAATATTTTTTGCTTTGGTCTTTATTTTTTAATTGGAACATACATCCTAATTTGTCACATTTGTGGTCATTTTTCGCAGAAGCAACATTATGGTTTTTAAATTCTTTTTCAAATTCAATCTGGAGCAAGGAAACAATTGAGAATGGAGTCGTCTCCCATAAACTCACCGTGTTTTCACATTGTTAGGAGAATCTCATTAATAATAATATCGGAATCTATGTGTTCTTGTGGATGAAAGTTTTATTCTTGTTGGAATTGATGGAAATATTGCACTGGGATGGCACTGAGCGTAATCTATTTTGCAGTTTTTGGATATTGCCCATCTGTAGATTTCCTCTAAGATTCGAATGCTGGTTTTTAAAAGATCTTAAGACAATGGGCTATATTTCATTCTTGGTTATGTGGTGTCTGCAGAATTATTTTTAATAGTCTTCTTGATTTCCAGGGGTTTGAGGCAGTATAGTATCAAAGGCTAACAAACAGAAACAAAAAGAAAAACACTCTGTCTGCATTTTCCCAGGGCTGCTCACTGTCTCCTGTGTATGGAAATCATGACAATCTTTTCAAAGGACAGATGGTGATCGGTGGGTCTGAGATGGGGTCTGAAATCCTGCGTTTCTAATCAGTTCATCTATGGATCACACTGGAAGAAGTACTGTGCATGTCCCAGTCCTAGTACCTGTTACTTCCTGTGTCCCCTTGATTAGGTCACTTATTAATTGCTCTTTGTTCATTTTCTTCATTTGCTACATGTCACAGGGAGACTTAGCAATTAAGTCAGAAAATAATTGCCAAAAAGCCTGGCCCACTGAAAATGGAGTAAATGATAGCTGCTGTTATTTACCATTTGCCTTTGTAGATAGAAGATCATTTTGAGAGCTTGCTAAGTCAAAATTCGTACCTGGTGATATTGAAGGAAGAAGTTCAATCTCTTCTGTGTATTGCTGCTGGACACATGTCATATCATCTCCTTTTGGTGGATTTTCTTTGCAAAAGATTGGGGTAAAAATGTGTGAGCTTTCTTTCAATTTGAACCTGTGAGTCTATAACCATTCAAAAGAATAAACTATTCTTTTTAAAAAAACATTGATGTAGAATAAGTTGTGTTTCTTCGGACTGCAAATTCATTTGATTTAAATTTGATTTAGATGATGCCTAATAGGGCTGAAGAGGTGGCTCAGCAGTAGAGCCCTTGCCTGGCAAGCACAAGGACCCAGGTTTGATCCTCAGCACCACACACACAAATAAATAAAGGAAAACAAAAGACCTGATGAAAAAAAAAATTAACTTTCTCTCTCTCCCTCTCTTCCTCTCCCTCTCCCTTTCTCTTTAAAAAAGAAAAAAAAGAAGATACCTAATAATTTCTTTCCTTTTTCCCCATATATTGGTTATTATTTTGATAAAGAATTCTGGAAGTCTATGGGAATGTGAATTGAAGCTCTAGACATTTTTGAAGTATTGAAAGAAAGCTCAATCAGGGTATTAGAGAAACCCCTATGTAGCTGAAGACAAAAATTGCCTTAGGCTGCTTTGTAAATTATCATATCTGAACCAATATGATAGCTTATAAAATCATTTAAAATGCTCTCCCACTTATTTGGATAATTGTCTAGAGCTTGCCTCAAAATTCAATCTTTGAGAAAGAGAATCCCCAAAACATTCTAATCCTAACTATTGACATATTTTGAAAATTATATTAAATTATTTAATATGCTAGAGGTATCAAATGTAAGTGGTATCACCACAGGGAAAAGATCTTTATTAAGAAAATAAATTGCTACATGAACTGGCATTTGGGAAAATACCTATTATTATATAAGATTTGTTAGTCATCAAAACTTTTTGTACCCAAGAGCTTTTAATCAGCATTAGGGTGTGAACATGACTTTGTTGTAAAAAATCAATAGAACTTTGAAAATGAGAGATAGGAGAGTTGATTTTTATTAATATGGAAATATTCCTGTCCGTTTCCAAAAAGTATTTGAACAGATGGAAGCTGGGAGCATTTAAAAAAATGCAGCACTGATAAAGAAATAGTGACATGGCTACTGTCATACACATAGAAATACAAATTTGTGTGACTTTTTTGATAATCTACTTGGAAATATTTCTTTTTTATCCACAAAACACTGTGTGTTTCTATGGTGTACAACATAATTATTTGAAAAAAATACGAGAGAGAGAGAGAGAGAGAGAGAGACTGACTCTCAGTTGTGCTAGGCAGTGGGACAAGTTTGCCTGGAGAGCAAAAGAAACACCAGAGACGAGATGTGAGGCAAAGGATTTGTTGAAAAATGCTTACAGGAAAGATCCATCACTGATGGGCTGGACAGGTGAATCTCTGTGCTTTTGACAGAAAATAGTGCCTTCATTGTCCCATGACACTGTGCAGTGGTGGTTGGCTGGAAGAGCGCTTGCCTCTCCTCAGTGCTCAGATCTCTGCCAGTTACCACAGGGAGACGGATTTTATGACCGAAGCTATAGAAGCAATAACATCACTAGCTTAGCAAGCCTTATCCCTGTATGACCAGCATCCCAATGAAATTGGAGCAGCTTTCTACAAATAACACTAATGTGCCCCAATTCCCAGCATATGGGAAAAAGCCAGTGTCCCTCAACATAAAGTGGATGTGGACATTCTGGCCTAGATTTGCACTCATTATTCCCTTAACATGGGTAGGTTTTTGGGAACAGAAAGAGGCACTTCTGGGACATGGTTATTTGCTGTCCTCCTTTACTCTAAGAATGAGGGGGCAGTGGGGCATAGAGACATGGTGGAGTGGAGGGTCATAACCTACCAATATTACCACAATTACGCTAATTAACACATCCATCACCTCTCAAAGTCACCATTTTTGTGTGTGTGTGTGATGAGAATATAATGTCCTAAATTTCGTGCCAGCTTTCCTGGCGTAATTTATTGTAGAAATTACCTTTCTTCTTTGTACGTCTAGTGCCCTTGTCAAATTTAGTTGATCATAAATGTGTAGGCTTATCTCTGGACTCTATTCTGTTTAATAGAAAGTAGACTGTGGGTCTACTTTTCTTTTCTTTTTTTGACAGTACCATGCTGTTTTGATCACTCTAGCTTTGTAATTTTTTTTTGTAATGTAGTTTTAAATCAGAAAATGTGATGCCTCCAGCTTTGTTCTTTTTTTACTCAAGATTGTTGTGGCTATTTGGGGTCTTTGTTAATTCCATAAAAATTTTAGTATTTTTTTCTACTTTTGTGAAAAATGACTTTGGACTTTTGATAGCGATTACATTGAAACTGTAAATCACTGGGTAGTATTAATATCTTATCAATTTTAATTCTTTTAATCAATGAACTCATAATACATTTTTATTTATTTGTGGCATCTTCAGTTTCTTTCATTATCTTTTATATTTTTTTTTATTAACAGGTATTCATTTTATAAGTTAATAGGTTTCAGTGCATGCTGTATCCTTCCCAATTTCTATTCTACCTCAGGTTGACATATTTTTTTTTAAGAGAGAAAGAGAGGGAGAGAGTGTGAGTGAGAGAGAATCAATTTGATTTATTTTTTCATCCAGTCTTTGTTTCTCTGACACTTAGTTGTGTATGTGGTGCTGGGGTTCCAACCCAGGTCCTCGTGCATGCCAAGCAAGCACTCCAACCATTGAGCCACCTCCTCAGCCCATCAGGTTGACGTTTTTAAGCTTTCTTAATAACCACTTTCAGTAATGGATAGGTGTGGCTCCTGCCAGATGCCTGGGAGGGCTCTCTTTGGGTCACCAGGTGAGTCCTTAAGCAGGTAGGACTATTCTTAGACCTGGGCTGAGACTGACAAGCTGGAGCCAAGTCAAAAGGCCACATTAGGATCCATGGTTGGAGCAAGATCAGAATGCGTTTGTCTCCAGAGTCATGGATGGCCGTGTGTCCTGCCAGTACCCTGGGTGTGTGGTAGGACAAAGTGGAAACTTTGGCAAGCTTTGCAATGTGACAGAACATAATGGGAAGTTTTAGCAGCTTAAGAGTTGGCAGGCTGTGGTTTTGAGTGCTGACACCTAGCACCTGCTTATTGACTGACATTCAACCATGAAGGCTTGAAGGGGCTGTCGGGCACCTGTAACAAGGTAACCATAAGAACAGAAGCAGAATTTGGTGACCCAGATAGGACAGCAGCAGTCCCTCTTTAGGCTTGGTGCAATAAAAGTCCTTAAGCCATATGAGTTAAGGTTCTCTAGGCTGATAAAAAGCTTGTAACCCATATAAGGAATGTGAAAATGCACCCTCCAATAGAATTGCACCAACATCCTTGCCTTGATGTACCCAAAACTTGCTTATATATAAAAGCAAAAGCTCTGCAGAGCTCAGGACTCAGGCTTTGGGAATTACCCCTCTGGTCTGTGGCCACTAATAAAGTATTGCTTCCAGATCTTGGTGTTTTACCCTCATTTTCCTGCTACAGGTGGGTAAGATTGTTCCTAGACTGTGGATGGGAGAGGTTGGAACCAAGTCACAGCCTGCTTCAGGATCTTGCAGTACACTGGGATCAGCAGCCTGCCTCTGTAGGCATGGTTCGGCTGGCTTTTTTCCAGATCACAGTTGGAATGAGCTAGAGCCAATTCAGGGTTATTTCAAGGTCCATGGCTGGGACAAAGGTCTGTGGACCCGTTATCAGAGGCATGGATAGGCATGTCTCCTCCTGGGTCCCTAGACAGATGATGCTTGTCATAGGACAAAGGCCAGATGCGGGAGTAACTGTTTCCACAGGCTGGTTCCAATGCTGTCACTGGGATTGTGCTTGGTGAGTGTACCACCTGGGTACAGGCCTGCCTTCTCAAAATGGCCCTTGGTCTTGGGCTCCACGGTCATTAGATCCTACTTGGATCCCAAAGCTCCCGTCAAGATGCTTTTATATCTGAATCGCTGTCAAATTATTGTTGTGAGGAGATATAAGTAGGGTACCTCCTATTCTGCTGTCTTGCTGATGTCATCAGCAATATTTATTAAGTTTTAAAAATATTAATATTCTTTGACCTGCTAATTCTAAGATTCTGTCACAAGGAAATGTTGTGAAGTGAGACTACAAGTTTGTGTTTGAGAATTTCAATCATATTATAATAACAATACATTAGATTACATATTACATGAGGATAGTGATTATGTTTGATTTTCTTATTGTTATAGTATTAGTGCCTAATGTAGTTTCTCATATATCCTAGGCATTGAATAAATATTCATGGAATAAATGAACCTAAATGTCCAGCAATGGGGATATGGTTCAATTAAACTTGATGTTGGAAATAATGATAGACTACTATACAATAATTTAAAATGTATTTTTAGAAGATTTTCACTATATGCAAATTGCTCATTTTAAAAAATAAGAAGAGAGGCTGGAGAGGTGGCTCAGCAGTTATGGCACTTGCCTGGCATGCAAAAGTACATGGGTTTGAACCGCAGCACCAGGTATACAATGAAGTATCGGAGCAATAAAAGCCAAATGAAAAACTAAATAAAAGTTGATTCTTTCTCTCTCTCTCTCTCTCTCTCACTGTCCATCTCTCTTAAAAAAAAAAGCAGAAGAAACAGTGAATATACAGTATGAGAGAAACTGTATAAAATACATATATGTAAAATAAGTTTGGAAGAAAAGTCATTAAACTGTTAATGGGTTGATAGGTGTTTTATTTCTTTATTTCCCAAATTTTCTCCAACATGCACATTTTCTTTCCAGTTTTTAATTATTGTGGTAAAATTTGTCTATCAGTGCACACTCATGTTGCTTCCAATTTTAGATATTTTGAATAAAGTTGCTGTGAACATGATATTTGTAAACCATCTCTTTGAGAATCTGATTTCAGTTCTTTTGAGTATAAACCAGGAAGTGGAATTCCTGAATCATGTGGTAATTCTACTTTTAGTTTTCTGAAAACACTGTTTTTCAAAGTCACTGTTCCATTTTCCATTCTCATCAACTGTGCACAGAGGTTCCAATAGTCCCACATCCTTGGCAACACTTTTTTTTCTTTCTTTTTTAAACTATAATTATCCAGGTAGGTATAAGGCGTCTGTTATCTCATTGTAGTTTTGATTTGTACTTCCCTAGTGATTAGTGATATTGAACATCTTTTCAGGTGTTGCTGGCCATTTGTATATCTTCTTTGGAGATATAGCTATGTAAGGCCTTTGACCGTTTTTTAATCAGTGTGCTTGTTTTTGTTGTTTTTGAATTTTAGGAGTTCTCTGTATATTGTGGATATTAATCCTTTATCAGATATAAGGTTTGCAAATATTTTTTCTCATTCTGTGGATTTTCTTTTTAGTCTATTGATAATGTCTGTTGATGAAAATGCCTTTTGATTTTGATTTCACAAAATCCAATTTATCTACTTATTCTTTTGTTGCCTGCACCTTCAGTGTAATATCCCCAAATCTTTGCCAAGTCTAATGTCATGAGGCTTCTGCTCTATGTTCTCTTCTAAGAGTTTTATTGTAATTATATTTATGTATTTGATCCATTTTGAGTTATATTTATATATGGTGTTTGTTAAGGGTCCAACTTCATTCTTTTGCATGTGAATATTGAGTTTCCCTGTTCCGTTTGTTGAAAAGATTGTCCTTTCTGCATTGAATGGTCTTGGTTTTATTGTAAAAAATCATTTGACCATATACACAAAGGATTTATTTCTAGGTTTTCTATTGTAGCCATTTGGTCTATATATCTTTCTCTATGTCAGTACTATACTTAAAATTTTTTTCTTTTCTTCTTTCCTCCCCCATGTCTCTCACCTTCTCTCTTTCTCTTTCTCCTTCCCTCCACAATTGCTCTATTAGAGGATAAGCTTTTAGTTTTTTAATTAATGAGTATATTTACTGTGAGATTTTTATAGATGGCTTTATTATGTTAAGATAGTGTTTCTTCATCTGATTTTTGACAAAGGGGGACAAAATGTTACATGGAGAAGTGACAGCCTCTTCAACAAATGGTGCTGGACAAACTGGTCATCCACCTGCAGAAAGTTGAAATTAGATCCATATCTTTCTCCTTGCACAAGAATCAAATCAAAATGGATCAAGGAGCTTGGTATCAAACCAGCTACGTTGCAATTGATAGAAGAAAAAATTGGTCCAACACTTCAACATTTAGGAGTAGGCAAAGACTTTCTCAACAGGTCTCCAAAAGTGAAGGAAGTAAAGTCAAAAATCAGTGAATGGGATGTCATAAAGCTTAAAAGCTTTTGTACTGCCAAGGAAACAATCAAAAGAGTCAGGAGGTTTCCTACAGAAATGGAGAGTATCATGGACTTTGATTCCTTCAGACAAGGGTCTCATATCCAGAATCTATAAAATCCTCAAAAATGTCAGCTACAAAAACACCAACAGCCCAATTGATAAATGGGCCAAAGAGCTAAATAGAGACTTCTCACCAGAGGACATTGATCAAGCCAATGAATACATGAGAAAGTGCTCTAAATCATTAGTAATCAGAGAAATGCAAATGAAAACCACATTAA
>PVKS010046421.1:0-13300 GCA_004027875.1 Aplodontia rufa
CAGCAACGGATTACTTTTCCCTTTTAATCCTCTCTATACTTGTTATTATTATTACCTCTCTTTTTCTGGTACCCTACGAACTCCCTGAAGGCAGGAGCCCTACAGATCTTGTCAGGGTTCAGAACACAATACCTCCAAGTATAGCACATTGACACACCAAATATTTTTGAGCTAAAGGAAATCTGAAGACTGCAGAAGCAACAAACTCTCTGACTTCCTTCTGCCCTCCTTTCTCCCAGCCCCTTTTCTGTTCCAAATGATTCATGGAAAGTGTAATTGCTTTCCCCCAAAAGCAAGCTCTGAAACCTAGGAAAGCCACTCTCTGACCTTCTCCTTTCTCCCCTGAAAATCCACACACGACAGGTGTCCTGCTCCATGCCCAGGAAGAAGGTATGCCAGAGACACAGAAAAGAATCTGAACAGCAGACCTCGCTGAAGTTCTCCCCAGTTTGTTACCATTAGATCAATCACACTGGATCCCTTTTCCTCGATAAAACTTCTCTATAACTAACACTTCCCTCATCACACCAGAAAGACAAATACATCTTTCCTTAGGTCTCTGAGTCTTCATTTCCAGGCACCCCTGTCATATAAAAATTCGATTAAACAAGTTTGCTATGCTTTTCTCTTGTCATTCTGTTTTCTGTTCTAAAGGCGTTGGGTGTAGGCCTTGTGATGGGTGAAAAATGATATCACTCTTTCCTCCCTGCTATCTTCATGGCTGAATCTTCAGCACATAAAGTCAGGCCCAGGATTTAGGAGGAACTCAATAAATATATGTGCCATTAAAGGAAAAAGTCCTTATCTATTAAAACTTTAATTTTCTCATCCAAGACCAAATAATACAATGTACAAAAATTGGAGAAAAAAATTTTAAAGTTAAGAGAAACAGTGCTCTTAATTAATAATGTCCTATGACTCCAGTTATGCACAATTAACCTTTCATCATACATCATTTACCTAATGGTGGTGAACTTGTGGAAAGCAGTGTTTGTAACTGTATCTGATTTGTTTTTTCTCTAACCAACTCTGTTGAACCCCAGTATTAGTATGCACAAGCATCATGTGGAAAGATATGCAAGCAAAGAATATTGGGATCCACCTTCAGATATTCTGATTCCAGATGTGTGGGTGGGACTTAAAATTCTGTGTTTCCAAAACAGTTGTAGGTCATGATGATACTGCTGGTCCATGGACCACACCTTGAATAGTAAAAGAAATGCTTCTAATAATTTCATATTACAGATAAGGAATTTTGAGAATCAAATCAGCCCCAGCTAATACAATATAGCTGGAGGTGTGAAGGCAGATCTTCATATTACAGTTTCTGTTTGTGTGCTATTAAATAACAGTACCTCTGTACTCATTGGCCCAAATAGAGTCTTTATCACATCTCTACTTCATGTTCTTCATAGAATTGTTCTTTAGGATACATGACAATAAAGTAATTAAGCTCTTATTTCATTTTATTACATAAAGATTGTTATAACAGCACTAACTGCCTAATCCCTCCAGTTTGTAAGCAGTTTCTTTTTGCCTTTTTGTTGTATGCATGCAATTTTTAAATAACTCTGATCATAGTGAATGCAAAATTTGTGTTCTGTTTTTATTAACATACTGATCATTGTTCATTAGCTTGTATTGATTGTATTATTTTGATGAAGGTTAAATGAATATGCTATGTATGCTTGTGCAAGTGAGTATTGACCCTTCATGTAGATACTGTGAGACACTATACATCTACTCCATTGAAACGAAGTTGAACAGAATAGTTGGAATATCTCTTTAGACAAAATTCTCAGAACTAAATTTAAGGAGAGTCAAGAACGGCAGTCCTGTTCAGTCTCAGTCTTCGTTTTGATCAGAAAAGTTTTGTCCAACATCACTGCTCCCTCTTCACCTTGCTTGACTCATAGGAATTCTACTATTTCCAAAATACAAATGTGTCTTCCACTGAGGATAGTTTTCAAATGACTCTGGAGAGACCTGAAGAAAGCATAAAGGTTGTGATGAAGAAGGTTTCCTACTTTATGATGTCATTCAAGTCATCCTAAATTAACCTATAAATTCCTGTAAAAAGTGTATTTGTTGTACAATAGATTGGTCTCTACTTTCTATGGAAATACAAATAAGTAAGAATCATAAATACAATTCTGAGGAGACACTGAGTCATTCAATAGCCTCTGTCTACCAAACTTTATGATGCTACAATAATAAAATCATAGTAGAAGAAAGGCTAACAGGAAAGAGTCCAAAAATGGCTTTAAAATGACTGTTTCAAACAAGCAAGATTTTAAATTAACGAGAATTGATGGCTTTTTCATCGCATGGAATTGAGATAAATTAGATATTTGGAAGCATAATTTAGTGGAACTCTAAATTATTGCATCAAATAGATTGAAATAAAGCTAAACTGTAAAAGTATCCAAATAAAATATGGAAGTCTGATAAATTTGACAACATAAAATAAAAACTTTTTGTATGGCAACAATATCATACCATAAACAAAAGGTCAAAAGAGAAATGATATTCTTAGCACATAAGAATAAAAAGTTAATTTTATAATGTATGAAGCAATCTTTCACATCAATAATAGAAGGCCACACCTTCAATAGATTATACAACATATATGACCAGAAAACAGAAGCATAGATAGTTCATAGACACATAAAATTTGTTTAGCATCATTCTTATTAAATAATGTCACATTAAAATAGAAATGAAACATCATTTTCAGTCTGTCAGACTGCTTAATAATTCATAATACTATTAACAATTTATTAAAGGAACCAGAAAGTCTCATATACACTTGATTATTGTATAAATTGCTATAACCTCATTGTTTATCAAAATGATAAATAAAAATGCATCACAAAAGAAAATGTGCATATACCTTAAACCTGGAATTTTTCTTCTAGGAATTTAATTTACAGTCACACTCACAAATGCACAGTGAAATATTATATAAATATATTCATTACAAAATGGTCTATAATAGTTTAAAAAATGAGAGGCAGCATAAAACCCATAGGCAGGGGAATGGTTACATGAATTATGAAACATTCATTCAACAGAACCCAAGATAATTATAAAGAATGAGGTGGAGTTCTGTATGCTGACAAGAAAAAATTCCCAAAAAATATATTGTCAAATTAAAAAAGAAGAAAAAGAAAAGGAAAATTATAGGCTAGTATATAGAATGCAAATATTGCTTCTGTCTTTTTAAAGATAGCCCCTAAAAGTTAAAAATAATCTGATATTTATTTAGTTCTCCCAATGATTAAATAAATATCTCATCAAAATATTGCGATGAAATAAGATAATGCATATAGCAACCTTTGAAATATATCCCAGTTATCTACTGCATCTAAAAATACCCTAATACATAAGTAGTTTAAATCAGTTAGGATTCATTCGGTCCTGTAATTTTGTGGGTTGACTGCCAGGAGGAAGCCCAGCGCATGGAGATATGCAGTCATTCAGGTCTTCCCAGATGACTTCAGCCCCTGGCCCACTAACCTGCTGAAGGCAGCATGCAAATGAACCCCGGAGAGATCACCAGAAAAATCACCTAGTAAACCCTTACAATAAAAAAGCTAGAGTAAAACAAAAAACAAAAAAAATCTATACAACAACCAATAAAATAGTTAAAGTCCAGGGAAATCTGATGCATTTCCCACTGCCAACTGCCATTCACTGGGACGTCAAAACTTTGCCTTGCAGACATTACGTGTCTACATATAATCCCTGGATGACAATCATCAGCAATCACTTGGAAGCTTGACAAAAATGCAGAATTTTGGATCACACAGTACACCAATGGAATCAGGAGCTATCATGGTGTGTAAGTTAAAGTACATGGTTAAGTCAACTGTCCATCACTACGACAAAGTGGCTGACATAAACAGCTCACTAGGAGGAGAGGCTTATTTTGGCTAATGGTTTTGAAGAATTCAGTCCAGGGTTGTCTGACTCTGTTGCTTTTGGCTCTGTGGTGAAGAAGAACATCGTGGTGGAACCATGTGGTGCAGGAAACTGCTCACATGGCAGGTAGGAGACAAAGAGAGGAAGAAACAGGAAGGAGCCTGGATTCCAATATAGCCTTCAAGGACATGCCTCCAGTGGCCTAACTTCTTTCCAGGAGACTGAACTTCTTAAAGATTCCACCACTTCCCAATAGCACCATGGGCTGGGGGCCAAGCCTTTAATACCTGGGCTTATTCAAACAATAACAACTTACAATTTTTATAAAACATTCAGGTGACTATTACGCACACTAAAGTGTGGGAAAAATCACTGCTATAGGGTATTTAGGTGAAGATATAAATACGCAAGAAAAGGCAACTTGTTATTCAATCAATGCCCTACATTTATGAAATGCTGTGGTCAGCAAGTGGTTCATACCAAGATGTATTATCTCAGAACTTCTACTTCAAAGAAGCTTGCAGTCTTGTAGGCTGAACATTACATATAGATGCTTCATACCTAAATATTGCAGTATATGATAAAAGTGTTAAGATAAAGTGTTAGATCATTAGAGCAGCCAATTTTACATATAAAACTCCAAGAGAAGCTCCAAGAAAAGTTTAACTGGATGAACCAAATGTGAGAAGTAGGATAATGCTTTGAAGTCAGCTAGCTTTAAATTATGCCTAAGGAAAAATCAAAGTTAAAATTAAATACAGACAGAGAAAGTAGGTGGTTTGAGGCAGGGAATACAGTGGGATTCTACAAAGAGTGGTGGAGGAGCCATTGGAATCAAGGGAACAGGGTAAACCGCTACTTACCAGCAGTATCACCTTTGACAAGTCAGTTACTTCTTTTTTTATTGGTAAGAAGGGGATGAGTAAACTCTCCCAGTGATACTTTGTGAAAAGAACATGCTTAGGTAACTGCTAGCATTAAGTACTGGGTAACTTCAGGAGGATCTATAGAATAAACACATTGATGAATGCCTGAATTTAATCCATATCTTGCATCCTGGCAGACATCCTTCTGAGCTCATCATAAGTCAGTCATACTATATATCAGCAGACTCTAGAGTGTCAGAATAAACACCCATGGTAGAGAATCACTGAAATGTGAAGTGACTTGTTACACAGCATTTTAATAGCAATAGCTGACTCATATATCACACATCTTTCACTTTCTCTGGTTTTCCCTTCTTTTGACCTTTGGGCTTTACACACATTATAACTTCTGTCTGAGTTATGCTCTTCCTCACCACCCCTCCTGCTTTGATTATTCTCTACTTATCTTCAATGGAAGCAACTTCCTCCCAGGGAATGACTTTCTGGCTCTGATATATGGATAACAAGTTGCTTTTCATACTTTAGCATCATGGTATACTAATAGTATTGCTTCTCAATTACAATTGTATAATTTATTTTCTTCTTTTCGTATTCAATCAGAAACTCCCAGAGAACAAGCAGTCTTCTTAATTTTGAAACCCCGGTGCCTACCACAGTGCTGAAAAATTCAGAGCTCTTGATGAAATTTCATTAAAATGATCCAATTCAAGGTATCAGCGTTTCATTGTAATAGCTTATCTAATGTTCCATGATGCCTATCTAAAATTAAAGCCAGTTGAATAACTGCTAATAGCATTCTAATATTGAAAATGGCTAAGAGGGAGAACAGCTATTTAATTTTTAAAAATCAAGTAATGCATTGGAATAATTCTGTACCTTATCCTTTCATATAAGGTAGGAAAGAGGAGAACCATCAGCTACCCTGTAAATAAGACACCAGCTGGCTGCATTGGAGATACTCATATTTCATGACTGCTGAGAGGTGTGTTTTGAGAAATGAGATTTATGGAGACAAGAGTTCATTTAAGTCCTGTCAAAAGATGGTAAGATGAGAATACCAGTATATCTAGGAAAAGAGATGGTGACACCTTTTGGAAGAGACGGAAATGAATTGAATCATCTTACATTTGCTTGGGAGAATCTTCATTTTAGATGCTAACTCTCTCATTGGAACTTGCATTATTCTATTTGTCTGCGGTGATTCAAGGTGTGCCGGGCGTTTGCTCTGCTCTGGTTTTAGATCTCCTTTTAGTGCTGGATTTCTTTTTCTTAAGCCCGTTTGGAGCTACAGTCATACCCAGGAAATGTGCCATATAACCAATAATCAAAACACATACAAAAATTGCCTGTATT
Organism: Aplodontia rufa; assembly: GCA_004027875.1. NCBI lineage: Eukaryota > Metazoa > Chordata > Mammalia > Rodentia > Aplodontiidae > Aplodontia > Aplodontia rufa. The sequence continues at coordinate 6,165 of PVKS010046421.1, forward strand.
TCTTTAAAATGTTAATTTAACACAAAAGAAGAAGGAAAGCCAGACAGCCATCCCAGATTAAGATCTAAAGAATAACAACACCTGAAAACTGATGTTGATACAGATCCTATTTTGAAAGATGTTTCATGCAAGATATCATAGTGAATTGTTGCAATTGGATTATGGACTTAGATTTTACGAAAATAATATATTTGATGTTGAATGTTCTGGTTTTGATAAATGTTTAGTTGTTAATTAAGAAAATATTCTTGATTTTGGGAAATACATATTAAAGTATTAAGAATAATGAAGTATGCTGTCTTTGACCTACCCTGTTCAGGGGGGGGAAATAGAGACAAAAAATAAATGCAGCAAAATATTAAAAAATCTGAATAAAAATACATTAAAGTTTGTTATAAGGTTTTTGTACATTTTCTACAAACTTGAAATCATTACAGCTTTCTCTCTCTCTCTCTTTCTCTCTCTCTCTCTTTTTTAAGGGCAAAACTTACTAGATGGAACATCCTGTTTTCAGAATTCTCTGAACCACAAGGGGGCACTAACCCCCGTGTTCACACACACACTCCAAACTCCAGGGAACCCAGGTTAAAATCTTGAAAGTGCAGATTATTCTTACAAAAATGGAGCCCTTCAGGACAGCTGTGAATCCCAGAGTTTACTCTGAAGCAGTAGATCCAGGAAAGCAGTAGTCCCAGAATTTCTGTATGAGGGACTCTGGGGACTGGGGAAGCAGCATTGGGCTGGTTTTCAACTGTAACTGTGTACATTGCTTTTACCTACAGTAAGCAGTCATTTAGGTTTACCTGGGAGGTAATGAGATAAAAAGAGAGACAAAGGCCCTGAATACTACCCCTTGATGCTACCACTATTTCATACATAAGGCTGGACCATATTTCCTTTGCTCAGATATTAAGTTGTTACAGTAGTGTTCACAGCAAGGAATAAGTGGAAACCTCCTGGAATAGAATTAGCATTTCATAAGTAATTCCACATAAAGAAACCACTAGAAAACCATTGTTCCTAAATCAACAATATAATGTCAAATAATTTAGCTCACTTTTTTCTCTATAAGCAAACACCTCCACCAAAGAAAACTCTAAAACATACAGGCAAGTCTATTGTGTGCAACTGATCTGAAAAATTATTTAACTCTCAGCCTTAAATATTTACTTGTTCTAAGATCATTCTGGTAGGGGAGAGTCCTTTTCAACATTTGGCTTCTGATTTTAGGAAAACATTGTACATTAATATAAAACATTACATGTTGCCTTTATAAATCATTTACTTTTCTTTTAGGTGGCTGATTTATTTATTAGTTGAACAAGTACTTAATATTTCCATGGATAAATATGTCAGTGCACCTCCAAAGCCCCTTGGCCTTCCCTGAACATTCTTTGTAGATGCATTAAATATTTCTGTGAGGACCGTTTTTTTTTTAAATTGGTTCAACATAGTCTTGCATAGTGAAGTGATTCATCGTTACACATTCATACATTCACATATAATGACAATGTAACTTGAACTCAGTCCTTACCCAGGACACCCCCATCCCCTGTCCACTCCCTGGTTTCTTACCTCCACTGCATTCTCTACAATTACAGATATTAAAGTATATATACATTTATAATACTTTTTAAAATTTTTTCTAGTTTTAAATGCCTGTATGAGTATTATTTAGCTTCTCATAGGAGTAAAATATATCATAGAGTATTTATTGCTCCCTTTTCCCTTCCCAGGACCCTCTTCTTAAAGGTTTTCTCTGGCTGTAAGCATGGGTAAGGGATAGACCGCAAGTGATGAGGAGGTCAAACATCAACCAATCAGAGATGGAAACTGGGGTGTAAAAACTGCATCTTTTCCCTACCCTCTGTGGGATGATTCTGAGGTGCATTCTACAGACTCTTAGAAGGTGCCCATTAGGTATAAGCTTCATTTGCACACAATAGGACCCTTAATTGTCTTTATTTTCCTCTCTCACTTTCCCAATTCCTCATCTATGCTTGCTGGATTAAATCCAGAAGAAATAACCTTCAACCCCTGTCGCTGCCTTTATATATTCAAAAATAAAGCCATCTGTTCTTCTCAAGGAATTGTCCTATTCATTCAAGAAGACAGGGAATGCATATCCTCTATTGGAAGTAGCAGAAGTTATAAAAGAACAAATTCAGAAATAGAATATATCCTGAATACTACGCAAGTGAATACATAAAACAGGACAATGGGATAGACATGGTATGGAGATTTAGTTGGAAGAAATATTTGAGCAATATTGAAAATAGAGAAGGGACAAGCTTTACCAAGGATTTAAATGTGACATCCAGGTAGAGATTCATCAGAGGCCAAAATCCTAAGGCAGAGAAGGTGAGAAAATCAGAGCACAAGGAAAGTCAGTTTGGCCATCTAGTAAAAATCAAAGAGGAAATAATATGATTTTACAGACATAAAATACCAGAAGCACTGATATATAACACTTTCAACTTCAAAACATGTATTTATATTTTGACTGATTTGTCCAGCCCTACAAATAGTTGGGACAATATTAACTCGCTGGGTAATATTTATTTTTACATTTAGAAAATGTTTTCAAAATATTTACTATGTACAGATACAACATTATAAATGTAGAAATCAAAGCTGAATAAAGTACTATCATTGTCATCACAAGGTTGACATTCTGTAAAGTGGTTAAACTGAAAAATCCTTCTTTTGAATTCCTGCTATTATATGCTGTAAATCTATAAATCCTTTTTACCTACCTCACTGAAATTTTGGCTTATTTTTCATAATTTTTCTAAACTGTTTCAATTTTTACAATTTGATCTAATCCAGTTTAATATTTCATGTTTATAATTAGTGTAAAGAATCTCCTCCCCACTCTAGATTTCTGTTCCTTCAATGCAAAGGATAATAGCAAGTGTCGCTTTGCTGACTAGGTTCTGTTATAATTCCTGGGGAACATGTCTGTTTGCTCTCAGCGGATTCTCTTTCCAGATGATACAGCTGGGCTTCCAATAGTCTTTTTGTGGTTTCCCTGAGATGATGCTCAGGTATGCTGGCTTTTCTATGGAATAATCAGAATAACTGAGCTGAGTCTTCATTTGGCCCTGACACTGGTCCATTCATTCTCCTAGCTCTTCTTCATGTTAGCAATCCCACTATTTGAGATGCTTACAAATTCTGCACCTCCTTTAACCTTCATGTTCCTCTGCCTGGAGCCACTGGAACTGTTAAAATCTTTGTTCTGCCTCTCCAAGGATTCATAGAACACTATAAACACCTAGGCTTTCCAAACTTGCTACATGTATTGCTTTCAAGGGACACTGGACTATAAACAGACATTAGACCTTTTAAATTCTAACCTCTAGGAACCCATGTCCACTGATTTTAACAACATAATCCAAACAGAAGGTTTCTGCAGATGCCAACCTATGGTAACTACCTATCCTGAGATGAGATATGCCTCCCTTTCAGACAGCAGCCTACGTCTTTATGAGATATCTCTTGGAAGGGCCCAACCATTAGTTCCTCCATTTCTTCCATAAGAGGACACAGACTTAGTCTTCTGAGATCATGAGGTGAGTCAATACATCAGTGAAGAAAAATAAAAGAGTAAGGAGCATTGCACAAATTTAAGGACTAGTATAATAATGACATCAATAGATAAAGAGACACATGCTAGAATCTTGCTGAAGTGCATCATTTTAGCTCACTAGGTAACCAATCGCAAGAAATGGACTGTGTTATACATGTGCTTAACTTTGAAGGGGAATTCAGAGAAGCATCACTGCCACATTTCCCTTCACTTAACAAGACAAAGCAAAAAAAAAATGTAATTGATGAAGCCCAAGATGGAAGATTTCTACTCATCTCTAGATCAAGCAGTCTAGCTTATTTCTGCAACTTCAACTTCATTTTCACAAATTGATTACTTCTTTTCTGCCTGTGGAGAGCCTTGGCAGATGATCAGAGTTTCTGACTCTTAGAACAGAGCATATTCAAAGGAATTTTTACAACCAATTTCACAGACACTGGGAATTTTCCACAGGAACCTCACTTACCCCTGCAACACAGAGCGTATGGTTTATCAGAACAGGACCCCAACAGCCAAAATCTTTTCTTATTTCTAGGATCAGCCACAGTTTTACTATCAAGTCCTGATTGAATTTCACCTTTAATACTTTTGCTGGTAGAAATTTCCACTATTCATAGCAAATTACCTTGTTTTGGGATTATGTACTTAACTAAAATAACCAAGCAGTCCTGATTCTGCTATGGAGATAGAAAAATGAGTGATAAGAGCAGCTTTTTCATCTAGTTGATGTGGCAATTGTAAACCCCTTTCGTTTTTGAACAGCTCACTATTTTTTTTTTTTTTTGTCAAGCTAAATGCAATCTAGGATCAAAATATGTCACGCGTACCTGGACATCTAAGTCAGAAGAAAATGTCTTACAGCTCCTAACCTCCGGAGCTTAACAAAAACAGGTTCCAGTTACCAGAAATATGAAAACTTGGAGCCTTTGATGACAACCAGAAAAGCAGGCAAATAAAAATTCCAGATTCAATTATTATTCAGTGGGGGAGGCATTTAAGAAAGAAGTAGGGGAAAGAAAACTAGTGTTTTCAGCCTCTGTCCATAGTATGAAAGCCCTGATAGAAAAGTTCTCCCACTGAATTATTTCGTTCAGCCTACCTCTTACAAAGGATTAAAGCCCCTCAGAACTTTCCATAATTATAAGTTGCATTGATATGGGTGCCGGAGTCCTCTTTCTACCTAAAGTCTTAAAATCCCTGATTAAAATATAACAAGATATCGTGCCCTGACTTCAGCAGGGTCAGAGCCTCACCATTCTGCTCTCAGTAGATTTCACATTCTTCATGGTGCCAGCAGCACCTAAAACAGGAAAAGTTAAGGTCCAGGGATGATGCCAAAAAGCCTGTTCCCAAGGTTGTCATTCCAGCTGTGCCTTTCTCAGGACCCAAACTTGGCAACACTATCTTAGGGTCCCCAAATGGCCAAGCTGGAAATGCTCACCAGGTATAGAAAAGAACATTTCCGGGACATAGCTATGACCCTGCTCAGAGCAACCAGAGCCAGGTAAGTGTGGCATAGCTGTGTTGGAGTGTCTCCTTGTATAAAGAAGCAGGGAAAGTGGAAACGTAGGAGGAGGCTCCAAGAGGACTGTGTAGGTGAGGTAAAATTCATTACCAAGAGTGTATCACAGTCATCCCACAATATGGTGCAATTCAGTATCTATCTAGAGTACAAAACCCTGGGGAATAGACTCTCATGCTGATGCCTCACAAGGAGGGCTACTTAACTTTAGCATTTTGGTGGATGCTGCTGTTAGTGGTATTCTAGTCACTTCCGGACATCCTTTGACAGAGAATGAACCTTTACCAAACTGAAGAACAGAAATTGGAGCAATCAACAAACTGCCTAAACAGCTGTGTTAAACTGACTCCATGAGAGAGAACTACATGGGGAACTCATCAGAAAATGTGTCCAATTTGCAAATGGTTTGGGTGGGAAAAATTCACTCAGGGATGTCCAAGACCTTTGCCCCATTGAAAGTCACTGATTTGGATCTGGGGATAGCTTAGGAGGTAAAAAAGAAAAAAAAAAGTTAAAGCTCTTCTTTATGTGGAGTAATTCTTTCTTTTTGCTAAATAAATCAATGAAGTAAAATATAGGGCTAATGTTCACCTGGTTACAGAAATAAATTATGTTGAAGTCCTTTAAAATACCTAATCATGTCATGTTAATTGTTATTCATTCTTATCTTTTCTCCATAAGGAATCATCTACAAATCAATACTTCGATCTTCTAGTTCACTTTATTTTATGTACTTGAAACTACATTAAACTGCCTTTCTAGAGCAACGTATTCATAAATCAGATGTTACTCCTCCATGGTGTAACAGGATTTTTTTATTAAGACTTACAACTCAGAGGAGCACCAACTATTTTAGGATTCACCTCCCAGCCACAATAACCAGAATCGCAAGTCAGGAATTTTTTGTTTGTTTGTTTTAACTGAAAAGTGGACCACTTTTTCCCCTTTCTCACCAGCAATTTAAGGTGAGTCCTACTGCCTCTACTCCCCACTGGGTTCCATGTTGTCATGGCAGAAAAAAAAAATCACCCACAAATGTTTCTTCCTGAGATGCCACTGTGTTTCAAGATTAGAGAGTTACAGAAAATAAGAATCAATCTCACTAAATATTTCCTTCAGTGTATACATTTTTCCATCAATCAGTCCCAAAGCAAAGAGGCAATGTTTGAGGTTGTATGGAATGTCAAAAACCAGCTTCTGTGTGGAAGAACTTTACGCATGCACAGTCAGTAAAGGCCTGGCAATGAAATGTTATCATTGCTTGGACTGCCTGTGCAAGATTGCAACTAATAACTATGATTACATTCCAAAACCCTTGAGGAAAAATGACAGGAATGGATGCCCCCATGACTAGTCATTATTGTGTTCCCCACTCTGCTCCCAGGAACCACTTCTCTTTTAAGGTCTGTTGGTAAGAAAATCTATACCTCTCTATAGAAGCCCACATTTTACTAAATGAATATATTTTCTTTGACAAAATACCTATGTTGTTTTCCAGATAGATGCTATGATTTTTTTAAGTAATTAAACCCTCTGAAGCCTTTCTGATTGCCCTTATGTTTTTTTTTTTTATTCCGGTCATCTCTTCAAAATAAATGTTAAAAATTACAACATGTAAGGGCAATGTTTTCAATAGTGTCTCCTCATTTTCCCCACTGCTAAAGAGCATGCCTTTCTGGTATACTGCTGATAATAGTATATTTTGTATAAAATTATACGAAAGCATTCATCAAAATTATAGATTGAAAGACTTCTGTTTCTCTATCTGTACAATGAGATGGGTTTAAATAAATAAATTCCAAGACCACTTTCAAGTCTTATAGTATAAAAACCGTCTTGGGACTACAAAGAACTAATCTGTCCTTCAATCTTTATGCTGATTCTTACTAAGCTAACCCAAAACGGATGAGAAATCCTTCAAAGGAATTTGATTCCACAATCTTTCTCAGAAACCCTCCCCAATGACCTTATCAGGGAGACCACCTTCTTTTTGAACAGAAATATACTAAGCATGATTTCAAA
>PVKS010046422.1:0-13303 GCA_004027875.1 Aplodontia rufa
CTTCTTCTTCTTCTTCTTCTTCTTCTTCTTCTTCTTTCTTCTTCAGAGAGAGGGGGACAGTGAGAGAGAGAAAAAGACAGAATCAATTTTATTTAGTTTTTCACGTGGCTTTCATTGCTCTGACACTTTGTTGTGTACGTGGTGCCGGGGTTCGAACCTGTGTCCTTGCAACATGCCAGGCAAGCGCCATAATCGTTGAGTCACCACTCCAGCCCCTGTATCTTTTTTTTTTTTTAATGTTGCTTTCAACTGCCACTCTCAGTCCTCAGGTCTGAAGGACTTGGTTGACATCATCCAAAGCATGTAATGCTCCAAAAGGAGTATTGCCACAAGGAGGACACTGAGCATCAATAATCTCCTCTTTGGGCAGAGCACTTCACCCACAGGGTGTGCAGTACAGGAGAGTAGGAAGGGCAGAGGTTTTGGAGCAGTTACGCAGGCCCTGAAGTGACTTAGGAGCGTAGGTGTTGCGGATGCTCTTATTGGAGGTTGAGAACATAGCTAACCAGGAAGGCTCCTTCCTCCCAGAGCAAGCTTTGTTTTCCTATCTGTAAAGGGAAAGTGACATCATATGACTAGAGATGGAACACAGAGGGGACATAGAGTGCACGGTCTCCTCTTCTTCCCCTTGCAGTAACCACTGAGCTGAGCCCTCGCCATCTCTTCTGCCCCAGATGATGTCAATCATGCAACCCTCTTCTTCTGTTCTTGGTGGAGATGTGGGAGGTGACTAAACCTGGCTAATGCAGCTTGAGAGGGGAGGGGGATGCTTTAGACAAATATTTCCTTCTTCCTAATAAGAGACAGAAGAAAAATGGTCCCAATTTTCCTCTGGATAACATACTTTTCAAGGTGGCCTTTGTAATTCTTGTACTTATTTTGCTACTGGCCTGAGGATGAAGTCAATATAGAGAGCCAGAGTCTATAGGTTATAAGAAAAGCAGAGCAAGGGCCCTCCAGCCCTCATCTAGAGATGCCTTACCTAAGACTTCTTGTTATGTGGGTTGACACATATGCTTCCTTGTTATTCAAACTAATTTAATCTAGAGCTTTATTTCCCCTTGCAATTGAAGGCACCCACTTGTTAAACCCCTCACTGTGCTAAACCCCTTCTTCTTTATCAAGTTCCCATGGTCCATTCCAATCCTGATTGAGAGCCCAGTTGGGGCTCTTAGGGTTAGCCATTCTAACAATCGGACATTTCCTGCCAATACTTAGGCCATTGACATTTGGTCACTTCTGCCTAAACAAGCCCTTGTGTCATTTCTCGCCTCAGATCCCAGGGAAGCAGAGTATGGTGGAGAAGTATAAAATGACGCCCAGGAGCCATGTTGCAAGTCCTTCCCTCCCTGGAGCCTTGACAGCTGTTCCAGCCAATCAGGATTACTTGCTCTTTCCTCTTCAATGCAGTTACTCTGGCAGCTCCTGCCAGTGGACACGTCCTCTGCTGTCTCTCCCCTGGAGCAATCTTTCCAGGACAATCCCAAATGCTGCTTCCCACCTTGAAATTCAAATACCACCTCCTCTGAACTCCTCTAACACCATATCTCTCTTAAAATCCAGGTACGCATCCTGATATAGATGTTTTATTATTATTATTATTATTATTATTATTATTATTACTATATATTTCTGTTCATTTCTTCTGTATTTCCGAGTAGACCCTGATCTACTTAGATATACTTTGTTAAATATGAGGAGTCACACAAACATACATACATCAGGAAGGAACTGAAGGATAAAGAGAGAGGGTCCAGATTTTCAATCAGCTAGACTCCAGTTTAAAGGGAGGAAACATTAAACAGCTAAGAGAAACAAGTAGCATTATTAAACTTTATGCAACAATTTTTATGTGGAGATGGAACTAGTAATGCTCCCGAAGGCAGTTGGGAGGATCATATGGGATCATTTTATAAAAATGTATAGAAATGTTAGGTGCACAGTAGGCTCTCAATAGCACTTTCTTTTCTTCCTTTTCACCTTAAGTCTGAGAGTCTTTCTGCTGCTCACACATGTGCCTGACTGGGTGTGTACGTGTGTGTACAAAGCCTTTCTCCATAGATATCAAGCAATCTGTAATATTATAAAATTAAGCTCATTTTTGTAACATTGAAGTAAACAAATTATTCTGCCTCCTCTGCCCATCCCAAGGAAGTCGACATATAGACAAATTGAACTTTCAGCATCCACCTTCTGCTGACCAGAGCTGCGCTATGTGAATTGACACGTGGACAATTTGAATATGGGACCAATCTTCAGATTCCTCCTTACAGTTTCTTGACTGTGTGGGGATAGGAGTCACAGATAGGAAATGCCTCTGCAAAGTGTCTCCCTTAGCTGTTGGCACCCTCCTCCCCACAGGTAAAAGCAGAGAGAGGACTAGACAACTTTAAGTCTTGCTGCTACTGTACTTGAGTGCTTCTCAAACTGTCAGGAACAATAAGTAACAAGTAGGGGCTTCTACATTGGCCAATTTGTTTAAAAAGAGAAATGGACAATGAGAGAGATGATCAATTTTATTCAGTTTTTCATGTGGCTTTCATTGCTCCAACATTTTCATTGTGTATGTGGTGCTGTGTTTCGAACCTGTATCCTCGCCCATGCCAGGCAAGTGCCCTAACCGCTAAGCCACTGCTCCAGCCCCTACCTGGGCCAATTCTTGACCTCACCCTTACAGATTCTGCTAGGTAGGTATGGATATGACCCTGAATCTTTTTTTTTTTTTTTAAGAGAGAGGGAGAGAAAGAGAGAGTCAATTTTATTTATTTTTCCATCTGGCCGTTGTTTCTCAGACACTGCGTTGTGTATGTGGTGCTGGCATTTGAACCCGTGTCTTTGCGCATGCCAGGCAAATGCTGAGCCCCTGAGCCACTGCTCCAGCCCTTGGCCCTGCATTTTTTTTTATTCATTTAAGATAATCTTACATTTAGGAGGGAATCATTGTCATGCAATCAAGAACAAATGTATAATGACAGAGCAAGTCAAGGCTGATGCCATTGCATGGTTTCCCCCCTTTGGTTCTCCTTGATTCCATGTTTCCCCTACTTAAACCCTGTGTTAGTTGGACTTCTCGTGGAAGTTGAAGGTTCCCCACTGGGTTGATTCCCCCATACTCCCTCCCTCCAGCCTCCTTGATATCCCTCCTATTCCCTCCCCCTGCCCCTGCCACCGTCCCTTTGTCCCCCAGCATCATAGGCAAGGTTCTCCCTGCTCGTGTAAAAATAATCACCCCAGGTGATCCTGATTTAGGTGTGAAGCTGAGTGCGGTGTACGGATGGTGGCAAGGAAACTGGCACCTGCAAGAGCGGGTGCTGTGCCATGCCAAGTGGGCATGGCTGATACCCAGGGCCATTCCCTGGACCTCCGCAGAGAAGCCTCCAAGTCCTACAACTAACATGGGGACCAGAGATCCCAAGCCAAAGGGCTCATTCCCAAGGCCTGGGCAAATCCTAGAGGTAACATGTTGGACATTAACATCTCTTTTGCTTTCACACTGGTCCGAGGGCCAGACAGACGGAATCCCTGGATCTATTCCTGAGACCTGAATGGCTGGTGAGTCCCTAGGAGTGACATGGGCAGGTGAGCCTGGTGAGGAAGAAGGTGGTGAACCAAGATATAGAACCATCAGGAACTCGATTTGTGGAAACTGGATGAATTTTCTGTGTCAAATTAAATATTTATTTGTTCATTGCCCTTTTTTATAAACCTCCCTTATCATTTTGTATAGTTGAAAACTGAATATCCTGGGTGAGGTCAGTTACTGGAGGGGTGGCAATTTAATAACAGATCTTTCATTTCGTTGAATGCCTCAATGGGCCAGGCACTTTATATCCATAATCTCCAATTTTCAAAAGCACACAGGTAGGTGTTTATCATCTGTTTTTCAAATGAGGAGCCTAAGCTTCAGAGAGGTTAAACAACTTGCCTAGGATCACACAGGAAAGATGGAACTCCTAACCACAGAGTGAGCCCTTCTTGCTGGAGGCTCTCATGGTGCCTCCTCACGCTCATACATTAGAGGGCTTTATCCTTCAGTGGTCAGGAAGACCACCAATCCAGCCTGGTCAGACACCTGGCAGAGAAAGTGATTTCTGAAGCTTGAGAAAACCAGGGAAGACTGCTCAGTTCCTGTGTGGCTGCTTCCCAGCTGGGGATGACAGTTAATCTTGAAAATCAATTCAGCGACTGCTCTTGCTGCAGACGCTCCCCAGGGCAGGCTGCGGCTCCTCTCATGCTGTTAAATGGCACAATAAGTGGGGAATTGAGCAGGTGAAGACTCGCAGTGGTTACCGGTGTGAGGAGGTCAGGGGCGACTGTGTGCTGGGTCTGGGGTCACTCACAGATCACTCGCTGTGGGCCTTGCAGGTGGCACACGCAGCCTCAGGGGCAGACAGGGCACGGGTGGACAGGAAGTGATTCTGGCTGATCAGTCTGGGAATGAGCATGATCAGCTCCTGTGGGCAACCTGGTTCTCTCCTGAGCAGGCTGGGGGTGACTCCGCCTGGCTGTCCTCTGGATGATTTCTGGACCGTGGCCTTATGTCTTCTGAGCCTTTTCAAAAGTGACCAGGCTACCCAGGATGGTGACTCCGCAAGGAGCCCAGGGCCCACTGTGTGTGTGGCTGCAAGTATATATTCATATTCTCCCAGGGGTGCAATTATGCCATACTGCTCCAAGACGAGTGGACTGGGCAAGATTGTGCTAGAGTCTTCGCCCGGGTTCTGGGGAGCAGGCAGAAATACCCTTTCAGAAAGCACCCACTCTGCTTTGGGAAAAGGTGAGCTGAAGAGCCAACGTCAGTTGCCGTGTTGCCCTCCTGGCCCACGACCTCCGTCTTGGAGCATTCCACCCGTGAGGGCATAGCCCTGAGAGGCAGGTGGGGCAGACACTGCCATCCCTGTTTTATAAGAGAGGCAACTGAAGTTCAGAAACTTCAAAAAGGATTGAAATGATAGAAGGCAAATTCAAATACAGATCTTCTTATAAATATGTTTTTGTTTTTTGCACTCTTACCCTTTGCTACCTGACACTCTCTGCCTCTCTCCCCCTGAGTCTGAGCCTCTTTTGGAGGCTGTCATCTGCTAAGCTGAGGATGATCATGTTAATGGTGATGTGGCTGTCGGAGAGCTGGGAGGGAGTCATGGAGTCAATAGACATGAACCTGCCCCAGAAAGTCGCCAAACAGTGCCAGGGGGTGGAGTAGGAATAGTATTTGAATTCCTGCCACCTTGTCTCCCAGTCCCCTCCACTGTTCCTCAGCAATGACTTTCCTTCCTGCATCTCTCCTACCCAGCTCTGTCATCTGAGGGGACAGAATGCCTATGAATGCCTGGGGGTGCCTTGGGATTATTCCCACCATCTCACAGGGGAGTAAACTGAGGCTCTGGAAATGAGCTTCCTCAGATGATAAACCAGCGTGGGACAGAACGGAGGTTCTCTCCCCCAGCTGCTGCACCCAGAGTCCCAGAAGCTCACGCCCCACTTGGGCCTCTGCATGGTGGCTTCCAGGCTCCTGGGCCCTGCATGCTGCAGAGAAAGCCCCAGGTACACCTTGAGGTGGCCGCATGTCTGGTTCACACACATCATCATCTCCCCAGTGGCTCTAAGGCAGGGAGGAAAACTTTATTGCTGAGACCCAGGAATGGGGCTGTATGAGAGCTGAAGGGCACAGTGGAGCTACCAAATTGTCTTCACACATGGGCTGGGCAGCAGTGTGCAGCCAAGTGAACCCTGGCACCATGCCCCCAAAAATCTGAGGGGCGAAGGAAGCTTTCTCAAAGCTCAATTTGTCTGGGAATTCAGTCATCACAGGAAAAAACCACTCAGGCTTTCCTTTTTTTTTTTTTTTGTAAGAGAGAATCAATTTTATTTAGTTTTTTTAATCTGGTTTTTGTTTTTCCTCCACTTAATTGTGTACATGGTGCTGGGGTTTGAATCTGGGTCTTTGTGCATGCCAGGCAAGCACTTCACCGCTAAGCCACCGCTCCAGCCCCTCAGGTTTCCCTCTAAGAATCGTGAATAGTAGAGAGATCTGGGCACTGGGCACAGAGATAGGAAACCTAGATTTTAGGAATGAGCAAAGTTTCCCGAGAGAGACTGTGTAAGGCTGATTTTCAGTTCTGTCGTTTCTTAAATGTGTGATCTCAGAGAGCTCACTGGTTTCTCTGAACCTCAATTCTTGCCTGGCATGCACAAGGACCCAGGTTCAAACTCCAGCATCACATACACAACTAAATGTCAGGGAAACAAAGATGAAAAATTAAATAAAATTGATTCTTTCTCTCTTACTCTCTCCCTCTCTCTTAAAAAAAAAAAAAAAACAGAGGGAGGGTGGTGTTTCATCATTAGTTCAAAGGTTTTTAATAATCAGGAAGCAAATGATGCTCTAGGGATGGGGATTTGGTGGTGCATGAGGTCAATAAAGTTTTGGGGTTGTTAATAACTCAAAGGTCAATGTGCTAGTGAGCAAACTGACGGTTAATAGATAACTACACACAAAAATTTTACATAGCAAGAAGAGCTGTAAAGAAAAAACGTAGCATAATGTGATTCGTAAGAGGGCTACTTCAGATCAGAGTGGGATAGGAACGACCTCTCTGAAAAGGTGACCTCGGAAAGAGATCAGAATGATGGGAAAAGTCTGCTGTGCCAGTATCTGGAATTGGGCATTGAGAGGGTAGAAGACTATTTCAGGCAGATGGGAGTAGGAGCCAGTCTGAAGAGTTCAGGAAGCGACAGAGTTGAAAGGTGGCTTAGGAGAAGCAAGAAATGGGGAAAGAGATGGAGGAGGTCAGAGGGGGAGGCAGGGCCAGAGCCCACTGGGCCTCGAGGCTCTGGAAGGGAAAGAGCACTTCATTACCCTGTGATGGAAATCCTGGGAGGGCTTTAAGCAGAAGAGTGATGGGACTTGATTTGTATTTTTAAAATATCTCTCTGGTCGCTGGTGAGAATAAGTCTTGGGGGATGGGGGTTACAGCAGAAGCAGGGAGATCAGTGTGTGGCTGCCCGCATTGGTCTGGCCAATCAATGACAGTAGCTTAGAGAAGAGATAAAGAGAGAGGTCAGATACGGGGTGTATTTTGTGGGTAGAGCGGGCAGAATGTGATGAAGGATTAGATGAGGGGGTGTGGGAAAGAGAATGCAAGATGGCACGTGGTATGGGAATTATCTCACAGCATCTGATGAGGATTGACCTAGATCATGGATGAGCAGCCCTTAGCATGGTGCCAGAAACTTAGCAAGGGATCAATGCATTTTGTCATATTTATTATTCTTCATACTGGCTCTCTGAGTGACGTTCATTTGAACTTTGCGTAAATGCCTCTCTGGTCCTGTTTCTTCATGCATATGATATAGCAGGCCAGATATTCTGTCGTGCATTTGACATATTTATGAGACATTTATTGTGTGCCAGACTATTCTGAGTACCAGGGATTCAGGGTGAAGCAGGCCAATAGTATCTGTGCTCACAGAGCGAACGCAGAGTGGAGAAGACCCTGGTGAACAGGAAGTTGCAGGTCCTGGGTCAGGGTGCGGCTGATGGCAGGCAGACCTGGTGCCCAGGGAAGGAAACCTTCCTGTATGAAGTGAAATTGAAATGGAAGTCACACAATACATAGGGATTAGCAAGGTGAGAGTTGGGGGTGGATGTGGTGGGGTTGGGACAGGGAGAAAGAGGAGTATGGGTGGCGGCAGGACTGAAGTGCTTGGGGCACGACCTTTCCAATGTCCAAATTTCCCAGTGCAGAGCTGTCCAAGCATCCCATCTCATGCTTGGAAGACCATGGAAAGAGTTCGTGCTAGGACTCATCATGAGTAAGTGGTGGTGTTTTCAAATGATTTGGAGAGCCAAGGGTTTGTTTACATTTGTAAAAGGTTAGCAACTAACAGTAAATGCTTTGTGGTCCTTTGGGGAGGATCTGGGCTTTAGCTGTGTGTTACTGAACTCCTTTGCTAAAATAGTTATCAGTGGTTCTTAAATCGGGCTGCTCAACAGCATCTCTAGGGAAAACTTCAGAGAAAGTGCCGATCTGCAGGTCCCTCCCCCAGACTTCCGATTCCCATTTCTCTTCCTGGTGTTCCTGATGTGCAGCCAGGGTTGGAAACCACTTAGTGGTGGCGCTATGCTCTGCTGGTTCTGCAGCATGTTCTGAGTTCTGGCTTGTATGTTGCTGGACCATTGAAAAATCTACTGGGCCCACTGGGTGTGATGGCACACACCTGTAGACCTAGCAGCTCAGGAGACTGAGGAAGTTCAAAACCAGCCTCAGCAACTTAGTGAGCCCTGAGTAAGGTGCTCACTAAAAAAAATTAAAATTAAAAAAGGGCTTGGATGTGGCTCAGTCGTGGCTCAGTTAAATGCTGTTGGGTTCAATCCCCAGTACCAAAAAAAATTAAAAAAAATAAAAAATTGAATGGTCTCTACAATCCTAGCTTCCTAATGGACAAAAGATTTTGAATTATACCTCAGTGTCACCTTGCCTTCAGTTTTCTTTGAGGACCAGTTGCAAGAAACAGCCTTATTTTGTAGGTGGGTGGGTTACTGCAGCTTGAACCTAAGGCCTTGCGTGTGATACCCATACACTCTACCGCTAAGCAATACCGCCAGCCCCAAGAAGCAGTCACCTTCAAAGCACTGCTGCCTTTGCTACGGAATATTTTTGAAGCTATTATAGTGCTCACTGTACTCAATTTGTTTTAATTGTTTCAGTTTGAGAATTGCTATGCCTTCTCCTCCTAGTGAATATTAGGTAATCTAACATACTTATCTATTTTCCTTGGCTGCAAGGAAGTTCAGCATCCAATCTGAAATCCACCTATGGTAACTAAGCCAAATGGTCCAGAGCAGCAGATTGGCATACTTCTTTTCTCTTGGTTTTAATTTCACATTTCTAGTCTAATACTATTATTAAGTATACATAAAAAACCAATTGTTTCTAAGTCTAAATCAAGGTTCTCTAGCACCAACCTACTGACTTTGCAAGTCAGTGGAAGAATGTCAATCAAAGACCGTAGACACGACTGTCATCAATCACCACGGGTGGCACAGTCTGAAATCAAACTGCCAAGACCTGAGAACAGAAGCATTTGTTGGACTCTCACGCAATTAATTCAAAAGGAAAAATACTCTTTTTCGTAATTCCATGAGCAGGGAGTGAATATTCCTCAGCTGAGTAAGACTTTGTCTCATGAGTTCTCCCTCAGAAAAGAACGAGATGCAGGCATGCGCGGGTGTAGGACTTTTCCTGCTCTGGTTACTGCAGCAACTTCCAGAAGCAGGGATTGCTGGAATCCCCTTTTCAGAGACAAAAACTGAGACCCAGAGAGTGTCAAAGAATGATTGGGTGCTATAGATTCCGGAGTAGAAACCTGGGACGTGAGTCTATCTTTGGGTGACAAGGCCCACGATTTTTCTGAATATTTCTTTCCGTGTCCCCTAAATGAGTCTGACTGTTAGTGGCAGGCTGTAGCCTTGTAAAGAGTGTTTTTTCTCCTTCCCCTTGGGAAATCCACCAGATGCCCTTCTGTTGGACTTTTCTGTCTCTTAGCCTGCAAGGCCTCTCAACCGCATTTGGATGACAGGCTGTGCTTCCCAATCTCTTGACAGTTGAATGTAGGTCTAACAGTTCCATCATTTACCTCCAGTCACAGAGGACTCCCTGTATTCCTCTTGGTGTCTTTCTCTCTTCTTCTTTCCCCTCTTCCTGTTGCACCCCAAAGCCTCTCTTAGTTTAGCATCTAATAACTGTAGGGATGTCCTTCTGCAGAAACCACAGGATCCATGCCCAGAGGGGAAGGTGTAGGAGTTGTTTTGCTGTTATTCTTAGTTAGAGCCCAGAATGATTTTTGGACTCTAGTCCACTGGGCCATCAGTGTAGAAAGGATTTTCTTTTTCTATTGTTGCCTTTCTACTTAATATTATTATTTTAATTTATATTCTTCCATGTTCCACAGATGATTTAAGGAGTCTGTGGTTTAGAGACATTCTGTATGGCAACTGATGGTGATGTTTTGCTCCCAGACAAAATATTTTTGCACCAATCCTGGGGGCTGGAGATCAAATTTAGTAGGTTAGATTCCCAGGACTCTCTAACACCCAGAGTGCTCCTTCTACCTGGCTGAGCCACCCTCTCTGTTCCAATTATGCTCTCAGTAAATGTATCCAATTTTGAAATTACACTCCCATTACGGGCTATTTATAAGGAGGAGGCCAGAGGGACCATAATGCTTATCCGTAAGCCAAGCAGGTCCTTATTACTGGCTACTCTCTGCTCTCGCAAAGTTACCACTGTTTGCTAGATTTCAGTCAATGTGCCCCCCACTTTTAATAGATGGCACTACTTCTGTGCTTTTAGATGGCTAGTCACTTTCTCCAGTGGCACCAGACTCTACTATTTCCCAAGTTTAGAAGGGCCCAAGTCTGTCTCATCAATTTATCTATTCTAACCTACTTGATTACCAAGATAGGTGTGTCTGTTCTCTTCTCTCTCTCTCTCTCTCTCTCTCACACACACACACACACACACACACACACACACACACATACGTACAGAGTCACCCAAATCTTGTAGTCTCTGATTTGGATGAGTTCTCATGGCAGCTTCTTCCCTGAATAAACAAAGGGGTAAGAATGTTTTCTTTGTTTGGGCAGCGTGAGTTTCTGAAGTAGCCTGTGGTTTCTTGGGTCCACCAGGACTTCCTTTTTGCATTAAAAAAAAAACCCCAAAACTGAAATGGAACTTGAAGGGCCTTCCTCCTGCTATTCAAGTCCTACTGTCTAAAATTTTCAGCCATGAGGCCTTTGCCTTCAAAGACTTCCTCTTATTTTTCTGTATTTTTTTCCCTTTGTATTTAGATTTACCTCTTGGGAACTAAGCTCTCCCTCAGCCATCTTCTTTCCTATCACCTTATTACTATGTTCTGTAGAGATCTTTTCAGGATACACTTTATTGTCCCTCGGTATTCTCTCCTCCCATCCCCTTCTCAGCAACCTAAGTGTGGGGGAAGTCACTGTGATAATGGGCAGTTGGTGGACCCAGCTCTCTCCATCCCAAGAATCTGCCACACAAGCCGAAGCCCTAGAAAGAGTCTCCCATTCCTCCATAAAAATTGGCCAGTGGGTGGCCAAAGAGCTGAGTTCAGTCACAACCTCTTTAGAGCTTTGGCTTCTTCAACTGTGAAATTACTGGATTGAACTGGCAAGGTTCTTTAGCTTCCTTTTTATTTTTTTGTTCAGAAGCAGTTGTAAAATTTATGTATATAATGCAGAAAGAGCCCATGTACCTTTTCTTTAGTTTCCTCCAGTGGTGGAGGCTTGCAAAACTGCAGTTCTAGGATAGTGTCAGAGTCAGGGCGCAGACAAGTCCACCACCAAAGAACCGCTCACGTCATCGTTTGGTAGACACGCACACCTTCCTCTCCCATCCTGACTCCTGGCAACCACCAATCTGTTCTCTGCTTCTGTAATTTTATCATTTCAAGATCACTGTATAAGTGGAATGAAACCACATGTAACTTTTCAGGTTGGATTGTTTTGTCACTCAGCATAATTCTCCAGACATTTGTCCAGGCTGTAGCATGTATCAGTCGTTCATTCCTTTTATTTCTGAATAGTATTCCATGATATAAAGGTACCACAGCTGATTTAACCACTCATTCCTTGAAGGACATGCACGTTCTTTCCAATTTCTGCCTAGCGTGAAGGTGTGGATTGTTGTGTTGATGTAACTCTGCCTTTCTCTGGGCTAACTGCCCGGGAACTCAATTGCTGGGTTGTAGGTTTCCATTTTCTTAAAAAACTGCCAGACTTTCCCAGAGTGGCTGTGCCATTTAGTGTTTCTACCATAAGTGCCGATTTCTCCACATCCTTGCTATCATTTGGCATTGACACCATTTTTCATCGTAACCGTCCTGACTCAGGTAGAGTGCTATCTTGCTGTGGTTTTAATTTGTATTTTCCTAGTAGCAAATGGTGTTGAGGATCTTTCCATGTGCTAATTTGCAATCTGCATGTCTGCTCTGGAGAAATATATCTTTTGGTGTGTCTTACCAGTTTTCTAATTGGATTATTTTTTCTTTTACTGCTGATTTTTGAATATTCTAGATACTAGTTCTTTGTCAGATATGTGATTTCCCCCAAAGATTTTCTTGCATCCTGTAGTTTGGCTTTTCTTCCTCTTAGACTCTTTCACGGAGCTGAAGTTTTTAGTTTTTATGAAGTGTAACTTATCCATTTTTCCTTTTGTGGAATGTGTTTTTGCTGTCAGCCTAAAATCTTGTTGCCTAATCCTCAAGCATGAAGATTTTCCCTTATTTTTTCTAAATTTTTTTGTAGCTTTATGTATTACATTTCTATCATGATCCATTTTTAGTTGATAGTAGTACAAGATGTTTTTATTTTGTTTTTGGCCTATGTATACTCAATTGCTTCTACAACATTTATTGAAAAACCTGCCTTTCCTCTATGTAATTGCCTTTGCCCAAGATCAGCTGGGCATGTTTGTGTGATTCTGCTGGGGCTCTCTGCTCTGTCAATTGATCAATGTGTCATCTCGCCCCCACAGTTATCACAGATTGATCGCTGCCACTTACGGTAAATCTTGATCAAATTTCTTCCTCACACTTTTCTTTTCCTCAAAGTTTTAGCCCTTTTGGTTCCCTTGCCTTTTTATATACATTTTACAACTTTCTTTTCTGCATCCACAAAACATCTTGCTGAAATTTTAGTAAGAATTGCGTTTAGTCTACCTATCAACTTAGGAAGATCTTAACTATGTTGAGACTTCCAATCCATGAACCTGGTATGCCTCTTCAGTTATTTAGATCTTCTTTGATATTTTTCATCAAGATGTAGTTTCACACACAAAATAAATAAATAAATAAAATGAATTAAAAAAATAAAGAAGATGTAGCTTCACTATACAACTCCTGTAACTGTTTTGTTAGATTTACAACTGAATATGTTTTGGCAATTATATGTGCCATTGCATTTTTTTTCCTTAGAAGGAGAGGGATAGTGAGAGAGAGAGAGAGAGAGAGAGAATAAATTTTATTTAGTTTTTCATGTGCCTTTTGTTACTCTGACACTTCATTGTGTATGTGGTGTAGGGGTATGAACCCATGTCCTCATGCAGGCCAGGCAAGCACGTAACAGCTGAGCCACTCCTCCAGTCCTGGCATTGTATTTTTTTTTTCATTAAATATGGTCTTACAACAAATAGGAGGGAATCATTATCAAACAACCAAGAACACTGGCATTGTGTTTTAAAGTTTAGCGTCTGTATGTTCATTTTTTCTTTTTTAA
>PVKS010046423.1:0-13301 GCA_004027875.1 Aplodontia rufa
GAGAAATGTGGTCATGCATGGAAAGACTGAGATGGGAAAGGTGGGTCAAGAGAGATGAGAAAGTTTTGAAATCAAGAGTTGTGGCTTGGTCATGGGGCCATATGTACGTGGGTGAACACACTACACGGACAGATGACAGCAGATGTGGGGCAGAAGAGTGTCAAGAGAAGATATGTCATTAAGATGAGCAACCCTTCAACAGTAGTAGAAAGTGATCCCGATGCAGGTGTGAGTCTCCCAACGGGTCCTATTGCTGGATGCATGTTCGGAAGAGTGTTTACTCCACAGTTATGTGAATAATGAACAGAGGGATTTCAAGATTTTTTTCAGGAATTAATGTAAGCTAAGCACCATGGTCTTTTCTGAGTTTGGCCTGGTCTTTCTGGTTCAACTCTGTTCCAAAATGCTGCAAAAATCACAGAACTTGGCCGCACTGCACTGCTTCCCTTTTCGTCCATAGCAGGCACCCTCAGTGCTCATCTTCACTCACCTCCAATGTATGGACCCAGTATAGACTCCATGTCTCTCATCGGATTGAAATTCCTTCCTCCAAGTTGTCTGTGAACTTCTCCACTGCCATAGGCGAAGCTTTGCTCAGTGCACTTCTCATTGCTGTCCAGTCCCCAATGCTTCTGGGATTCTTGGCTCCCTGTCTGAGCTCCAAGCACCACTTCCATAAGGATGCCCCCATTCCTTACATCTTCCCAGTTTCCACCTTGCAGTCTGGCTCCTCTCCGCATCCTGAAAGTCTGCGAAGCCTGCATAGCTTTTGTGCGCCTCAAAAACCTTGAGGGGTTAATATCCCAAAAGACACGGTGAGCCTCTCTGAGCACTGTAGCGTGTATGACCAAGTAAATGGTGAGTGCATTCAAGGGGGTGTGCATTGATGTTCTGATTTCTCCTTTTTCCATTGTGATGGGAGGTGGAACACTTGCCTGCCACAGGCCACACCCCCGCACCCCAAGCCACCGTGGCCCCGCACATGGGCACACCCTCGGCTGTCCAGTGGGCCCTAGGCCCTCAAGTCAGGGTATGTGGAAGAAGCACTTTTTGAAATTGGTGGGATTTCATCCAGGAAGCATCAGAAGAAAACCAGGCGGCATGGAATAGGACATGCTTCTGCTGTCCTCTATGTCCAGGAAATCTGAAATACAGAATGTTGACACTGGAAGCAGTAGGGGAGGGCACATCTGGATCCTCTTTCTTCTTACTTCACTGGTGAGTTTTAAAATGTTCCCGGGCCTGGCCTTGCGAGGGTGGCAGTCCCCCTTGCATGTGGCTGGCCCTACCATGCCTGTGGTTGGCGTGTTTGACCTCCCTGGCATCCAACGGCAGACCTACAGGATCTTGGAGAGCCTCAGCAGAAGGTAGGTAAGCTCCAGTGTGGGCAAGGGATGAGGGAGGGCATGTGCTTCCAGGTCAGAGGAGGCCTTCGGGGACCAGGAACTGTTGCTGGGTCTGGGATGGATGGCTTGAGGTTTGAGAACACAAAATCAGGCAATGGTTGTTGGTGCAGGGGCTACTGCAGCAGAGGCTTGTTGCATGATTTTGCAAGGTGTACCAGCAAGGGGGCAGGAATGGCCCTGTATTGTTGACACAGCAGCCTTCCATGTATGTATGGAGGGAGAGGCAGCCCAAACCTGGATTGGTGTGCTGTACTGCTGTCCCTGATACCGTATCTGATTGGTGGCCGCTGGATGTTTTTGGCCTCCTGAAGCATGCCTGCACTGATCTAGTTTGAGCCTAGAATTGTGTGCGCTAGTTGCCTGGGCTGCTGTCTTGCAAGGCTGGTCCCAACATCAAGTAGTGAGGCCTGCAGTGTGCCCAGTGGTAGTGGCAGGGCATGTGTGTGAAGCTAGGAGAGGGCTGAGGATGCCAGAAGAAGTGCTGGGTTCAGAGGCCATATGGTAGCCTCAAGAAGAGAAGAAGAGGCACTCTTTGTTGGTGCAGGAGGTAGAGACTGAGGGGTAGCATGATGTTTCTGGGATTCTTAATTTGTGCTTGTTACCTACCCTTGGGATCCATTTAGGAATGGGTGTTTCCAAGTTGAGGAGTGTGCGGGGGTGTTTTCCAAACCTTTGCAGGTTGATATAAGTATTTTATGGGAAGCGTAAAATGACCGGTGTTCAGAGCAACTTAGCTTTGTTTCAAGAAGTGTGTTGGAGCCCTTTCCACCTCCCCTGAGGTACACTGCCAACTCTGAATGCTAGCTCTCACCTATAACAGCGTCTGCAGCTTCCTCAGTGGATGGTTCCAAAGGCAGAACACAGAGCACAGTTCCATTGACTCCCAGAGGACACACCGGTGCCTCTATTTTAGGTCGGGCTCAGTCTGCAGATCCATGGGACCCTCTGAGTGCATCACATGCCAAACCTGCCCTGGCCTTGGTCCGCTCTGCCCAGGACCAAAGCCAGCCACTCCTTCCCAGGAAGAACCTCACAAATGTGTCCACAGTCGAACAAGGGAACAGAAGGGACCCAATGTTACTGGACAGAGATAAAGGACCATGTGAGCAGAGGGCAGAGGGGTGACTGGAGGCCTGAGTTTCCGGTTTATTTTGACCATCCCTTCCAGGTTGGTTTCCTACATCTCTCATCTCTCATTTATGCTCTGGACACTTCTGATGACAACTGCAAGGCCACACGAGTCCTCCCAGATCCCAGACAGCCAGCTTTCTGTTAGGTCTGCTCCTGCGAGGACTGATAGGAGATGAAATTCTGAAGGAAGAAACCTGTCTCTAGCCCAGAACCTCATGCCAGCAGAGGTGGGCTGCAAGTCAACCCAGCCACAGCGTCTTGGCAAGAGAGACTGGCTAGTGCCCTTTACTTCTGCTTATGCTGCTAGTGGCTTTCTGCAGCTCCTACATGTTGGGGTAATCTAACTGCCAATTTTGACACTAGCCTTTCTTCATCTTTGTAATCAACTCCCTACACCAAATTCTCCACATATAACATTCCTGGAGTGGTTTCTGTTGACTACAGCAAGGCCTCTTTCCCCCCAATCTTTCATTCTCTCCCAAGAGTTTGTGTGCATTAACACCTGGCCATAAGGAAACACAAGCCTGTGAACCTCTCAGCTAAACACATAATAGCCTTGACAGTAATGGAGGCCTGGGTTCTTTATCACATTGTATGGACCCAAAGTCAAGCTTCTTCAGCTTCCCTACATCCAAGGAGGTTCTTGAGTGTCTGTGAAGGTCTCCAGTTCTGCAAAAGGACATAGACCCCATAGCCACATGAAGAGATTTTCCATCCTGCCTGCCTGAGGTAAAATACCTGACTGAAGGGCAGGTGTCTAAGTCCAGGTTTAGCCCACAGCACTGAGAAAAAGAGCTCGACACTCCAGGCATGTTGGCATACAGCCGTGGTCCCAGCTGTTGGGGGTTGGAAACATTATCATAAGAGTCACTTACTCAACTCCCCTTCTGAGGTTCCAAATGCCCTATCAACCTCCAATACGT
Organism: Aplodontia rufa; assembly: GCA_004027875.1. Lineage (NCBI taxonomy): Eukaryota > Metazoa > Chordata > Mammalia > Rodentia > Aplodontiidae > Aplodontia > Aplodontia rufa. The sequence goes on from PVKS010046423.1 coordinate 3,461, forward strand.
TAGAGAATCGGAAGCATCCCTATATACCACAAGTTGGCATGCTGCAGGGATTGGGCCAAATCTGGCCCACTGCTACTTCTTGTAAATAAAGTTTTATGGGCATATGGCCAATCCACTCTTTCTATATCAATGGCTGCTTTGAGAGGATAAGGCACAGTTGAGTGTCTGTGATAGAGACCCTGTGGCCCACAAAGCCTGGAATAATTAACATCTGGCCCTTTATGGTCAAAACCTGGCTGACCACTGCTGTGTACCAGAAATAGCTTCATGCTGACTGCCTACAGATTATCTTTGGCTTGAGCCACAATGAAAGCATGCTGGAGCTCAAGCTCAGGGCCAGGAGGCAGTGGGAGATAAAGTCAGAGACTTGGGAGACACAAAGGGCCCCACCCACACAACAGATGGGGTGACCGCTACTCCCCTGGGGCCTTGCAGAAGAGGTGGAAGATCCCCAGCACATACACCGGCTGTGCCTGGTCACTCAGAAAGGGTGGCAGCAAGGCAACCCGGGTGCAGCTATAAGGCCCTGAGCCCAAGGCTGGCCAGGAGCTCCGGGGAGAGGAAGACTAGTTGGGACCCAGACAGGACAGGGAGGAGAATCCAGGAGGAGGGAAGGGCTTAGGAGATGAGGCTGTGAGATACAGAGGACAGAAAAGAAAGGGCACTGAGGCATAATTCATCAGGAGCACAGCAGGGAACAGTCACGTGGTGATGAGGAATGGTAGCACCCATTGTGACACCACCAGGGCCACCACATGGGAAGAGGACACATGGCCTCCACTGAGCAATGGCCTGCACAGGTCAATGATAGAAGCTTCTCTTTTATTCAGTTACTGTCTAAATGTACACAATTCAAAGTAGAAAAATGAAAACAGTAAATTTTATAAAACACAAATTTTTACATCACATGATCAAATCACAGCATGCTGGAAAATGAGGCTGTCCACACAGGCACACAAAAGTCCAGTTTATTGCTCTTTGCATGGAAGAAAAGCCTCTTCCTAATGGGTATTTATAAATCAGGGAGATGGAGTGTAAGTAAATGAAAGTGGAAATTGTACCACCCATTCACATCTTTGCAGTGGCAGAAGCCAGTCTGGAATGGTGGCCACGTGCACCAGGATGCTACAATCACAGTCTGCTTCTCTTCCAGGGGTGGACAGCTCTGTGAGGCCCGTGGGAAGACTTTGTGGGGCACTGGTGGTGAGATGGAAGCAAGAGAGACAGGAGGTGTTCAGAGAATCAAAGATGTCCTTGTGAAGGTGCCATCCATCTGGACAGGAGGGTCCGACCAACAACATCGAAGTGTAAGATGCTCCACTTCTCACAGGCCAGCACAATCACCCCTGGGAGCCATTGAGATAACTTCCCTCACTAAAACCCACCTTATGACGTGGGACAGTCCTCCTCTTCAAGTGTAAAAAGAAAAAAAAAAGTACAGAAAGAAAATCACTCTAGAAATAATGCTTCCCTCAAGAAATAAAATTTTAAAAAATTGGAGTGTTCAAGAGATGGCTGTAGGTCTACATACCTAAAAGCAAAAAGAATCATTTAGCAAAATTAAGTCTATCCCTGATAATTTTATGCAACAAAGCCACATTTTATACCAACATATAAAAAAATCTCGAGGATGCACAAAGCAATATACTTAATTACACCAAAATAAACAGTGCAACCCAGGACACATATTCAGAGAGCATGTGTCACATAGAGGGAGACATGCATAGCTCCTCAACTACAGACAAGAGGAAATCAGCAACATCTAGTAAACACTATCTGAAGGTGTTCATTATTAGCCCAGCACACAGAGACACCTTCAAGCTCAAGGAGTTTAATAAAGGAAAGCCTTTCAGTGGACATGGGGCTGATAAGGGATGAAGTATCTGTCACCGAGTAGCACAGGCAGAGTAGACAGGTGTCATGAGAGTTGGGGTGATGCTGTAGCACAGGAAGAACTCACTGTACTAGAAATGTTCCAAGGTTTTGTGAAACAAGATGAAGAGAGAAAAAACTGTTCAGGCAGCTGTGCATCTTGTATGTGCCAAGACAGGAAAGGAAGTTCAGACTTAATGAATGTGACTTGTGAGCACTACAGGACAGCAAGATGAATCAATTGAGAGGGACATAGCAATAAATGACAAAAGAATTTTGAGGATGACAGGCCTCAGAGCAAATCCATGAAAGCTGTGACAAACCAACTGAATTTAAACAGTTTCAGGAAGTAGTGAACCTTGTACTGGTTTTCTTACTAGAAATGAATGCTACATACCCTAAGATAAAATAATCTACAACAACATGATCTCTTGACACATAGAGATCAGAACTTGGCAATAAGAACTTATCAGAAATATTCACAAGCCCTTTACAGTGGCTCCGTCATTTTGTCAAACACTGTTTTGGACCTAAGAATTACCAAACTGAAGAGCTGTGCTATTAGTGCACTGTGGAAAGAATTGGTAGGCTTGATTCAAAGTGAATGTTTTGGGTCACTTATGTGGTTTCTACAAGATGAATGAGAAGTTACATATGAGAGGCAAAAGATTTTAAATTGTCAAAAGATTTGGGCACAGAGACCTAGCAACAGGGAGCCAACTGTTCCTGCAGCAGTCACAGAAAGGAGTGCCCTGCATGATTTAGGATGGGTCTCATATGTATACTTTGCCCAGAGGCTGTGCAAATGGAAGGCCACATGTTGGTGCATAGCCCTTACACCCTGTGGATTGCTATTTAAATATAGAGCTGTATGATCACCTCACACCTAGAGATCATAGAATTTCTACAGTCTCAACTAACTAAAGAGTAAAACAAAATGCATCTTTCCCAACCAGTAGAATTCCCCTGAGTGGGCATTATTGGACAATACAAAAAAAAAGGGACTGCTGACATAAGACTAGGCATAAAGGCATGAGCTATGTCTAAATACCTGAGGAGTGATTGTTAAACAAGAACTAGGGTTTTCTCAGGTTTGTTCTCAGGACTTGAGGATGATCCCAGGGCCACCCTACCACACAGTGACCACCTTCTCTCCTTTGCTTTACTCTCTGGAGGGAGTGCTTTGTACATTTGTGTTCTCTGGCTTGAAAGGTGCATGTTTCCTGCCTGAGTATCCCACAGACTGGGAAGACAGGCCTGTGCCAAGGGCCCAGAGACAACCTAACCTGTAAACTCCAGTGCCAGAGCAAACAGAGCTTGAAAGGTTTCACAAACAATCCCTCAGATATCATAGCTGCTTCAATAGTGGTGAGAGCCAGTGTTGATAGTGTGTGACACACAGCCAACTGCTGCTGAGGCTCACCAATGGAAGGAAATGTCTGAGTGGCAGTTGGTCTCCTGCTGGTCTTGCCCAAGCACATGCTGATGATGCTGCACTCCTCAGCCAATCAGAACCCAGTAGATACATTCATGTGCATCAGAATCTGGCCCTGTCGCTTGGCAACCACTGTTGGGGAGTTCAGAGCTATCAAAGCACAGAGCTGTGCTGTTGGGGCACTGTGGAGAGACACAGTTGGCTTGACTCTAATTCTTGATTTGAGTCGCTGGTGAGGTTTCTGTCCAAGTCAGTGAGAGGTGCCTCTGAGCCTTGACCTCTGCCAAAAGGAAAGGCTTTGGTGTGCTGGCTTATTATCAGGGACTCTATGGTTCCTGCACCAGCCTGAGGATGGAGTGCCTGTGCTTTAGATGGGGCAGTTCTTGCAGACTCCACTCACCCAGAGGCCAGGTGGGCTACAAAGCTGAGAGCAGGATCCAGAAGGCTGTGTGTTCCGGAATTGTGGCCAAAGTGCGGCTTATTCTCACTAGTGGCCAATGTGGCATGAATGACAGTGATGACAACAGCAGGTAATAGAGCTGGATCCCAGGGGCAAGGGGATGTATGGGATTAGGGAGCATTTCCCAGACTGTGTCCACAGGATGGCCACTGTGAGTGTGAATCTCCCCTCACCAATGACGCTTGGCTTTTTCCCTCTACAATGGCCTGAGCAAGTTACATCTACAGAGCTTGGTGTGCCCCCATGCCTAGCATGTGTAGGTGAGAAGAACAACAAAACTCCTCTCTCACACATGAGGTATTCCCCTAACAGCACTTTTTGACTATTGCATGAGATTTAAGGAGCAAAATGTGGGGCATTTTCCCTATGTATTTCAGGACACTGGGCCAGCAAACTGTCATATGCTAAATACTGTATCATGGTATCAGAAATTGGATGAACAAATATTTATGATGGAAGCCCAGTATCAGTGTGTTAACAGGCCCACGTATACAAGGTATTTCCTGAGGAACCTCACCAGGTGTCTTGTGATAGGGGGAATGTTGATGAAAGACTTTTTTTCACAGTGGCAATAACAGGGGTTCCAATGTCACTGCTGAAGAGGATTTTATAGAATATTACAACATTTTCACTCATTTCCTACTACTCTGACTTGGAAGGCTTGCTAGGTTCCAGGACACTCAGACCAATGTTTGCAAGGAAGACAGGATTTCCTTCAAGCTGTCAGAGTATTGTCCTAGATTTCACCACTCAACTGCACAGCAGCAGACAGGAAGGTGCAAATTGAGAGCAGAATTGAAATTGGAGAAAGGGTCAAAGGAAAGTGAGGATCCAAAAAGTGTTAAGGTCTGACTTTTTTCACTGATCATAAAAGAATGATCCTTGAATATATGGCTATTTAGCATTTGGAGAGCACCAGCTGCGGAGGAACAAGACTTCTCACTCAGATGTGGGGCAATCATTTTGAGATCTGTTATTGAAAACAGAATATCTCTACATATTGAAAGCACACAGCCTCTTTTCTCATGACTTTTTCAGGGTATCTATTTTTTTATGTATAATAATGGAGGGTCTGAATCTGTTCTTTCAAATATTTTAATGAGAAAATATTTCCATTTTTTGTTAATCATTGCATATTTTTTAGAAAAACCTTAGAAGTGAAGCTCTGAATAACTTCTTTCTCTGCAGTATCTCCTCTAGAAAAATTTAGATCATATTCACCCACTATTACTCCTTTTCATTTACTTTTTTGAAGTTTGCTGTATGGCAGCACAAGTGTACAACATTTGAATAGATAAGAAAAGTTCTGTTGCTTTTGACATTGTTCTGTTTTGTACGATTTAACTGCTTTTTCCTTTGTGAATTCTTTTTTATTCACTTTTCAATGCTTTTTTCCTTTTGAGTATCTTTTTTTTTGTGCAATTTTTTTTTTATTATTTTTTGAACAACCTTACACGATTTTAACAAAATAATATAAAATGTGTATAAAATGTGTAAATATTCTGGATAATGCAATTATCTCCAGGAGTGCCCCCCCCAATTACCATCTCTTTTTTAAGATTGAATATTTACCCTTTTTTTTACTCTTTTTTTATTTTTTTAAATTTTTGTACAACCACACAAGGTTTTAAGAAAATAATATAAAATGTGTGTAGATTTACCCCAAAGGATTGCTCCCCAATTACTCACCCTTATCCCTCCCTTCCCATTCCCACAATATCTCTAAAAAAATATTATGTTGTATAACATTACACCTTTTCTGGATTTAACAAATGATAATAGACCAACTTTCTCACTGGGTCTAGACAGAATCTCCACAGATGAGAGGAGACAATCAACTCTTGGTTCTCTGGGTAAAGCTGATTTTACTCAGCATAATTTCTTTCATAGGCATACATTTACCTTCAAAGGCACCAATATCATTATTTCTAATTGCTGTGTAAAATTCCATGGTATAAATGTACCACAGTTTTTGGATTCATTCATCCAGTGAGGGCCTTCTGATTTGTTTCCATAATCTAGTAGTAGTAAATTGAGTTGCTATGAGTATAGATATTGCTGTGGCACTATAATGTGCTGATTCTAAATCCCATGGAAAGATACCCAGGAGTTGAAAGGCAGGGTCTTATGGTGCGCTCATCCCTATTTTTTTGAGGATTCTCCACACTGCTTTCCAAAGGGGCTGTACCAGTCTGCAGCTTCACCAACAGCATGTTAGTGTGCTTATCTCTCCATAGCCCATCCAGCATCTATTATTGTTTATTTTCTTCATTTTTGCCATTCTGACTGGCATAAGTGATATCTTAATGTAATTTTCATTTGCAGTTCTCTGATTACTAGTGATGTGGAGCACTTTCTCATGTATTCATTGCGTGATCAATGTCTTCTGTTGAGAAGTTTCTATTTACCTCTTTGGCCCATTTATTGATTGGGTTGTTTGTGTTTTTGTATGTTAGATTTTTGAGGATTTTGTAGATTGTGGATATGAGGCCCCTGTTCGAGAAATCATAGCTCATGATTCTCTCCATTTCCATTGAGAACCTCTTGTCTCTTTTGATTGTTTCCCTGGCAGTACAAAAGCTTTTTAGCTTTAGGCATCACATTCACTGATTTTTGACTTTAGTTGCTTCACTTTAGGAGACATGTTGAGAAAGTCTTTGCCTACTCCCAAATGCTGAAATGTTAGACCTAATTTGTCTTCCATCAATTGCAGTGTAGCTGGTTTAATTTCTAGCTCCTTGATCCATTTTGGTTTGATTCTCATTCAAGGAGTAAGATATGGGTCTAATTTCCACTTTCTGCAAGTAGCTTTCCAGTTTGTCCAACACCATTTATTGAAGAGGCTGTCTCCCATTCATGTAATATTTTGTCCCCCTTTGTCAAAAATCAGATGTATAAAGATTTGAGGGTTTCTTGAATGTTAATCCAATTTTCAGAATCTTTATACATTATATATTATGTTGTTAAAATGTGTATGATTGTTAAACAAATAATTTTCTCAATAAAAAAGATTTGAGGGTTTGTTTCAGGGTCTTCTATCCTATTCCCACAATGTCTAATTTGCTAAAATGGAAATATTCAGGGAATATACCACAATTAATGGAAAAATATTTTTCATACTTATTAGAGAAATATGGGATGATTTTGGGAGCCAGAGAAAGTGATGGGACATTTTCTCTAGATAACCCTGATTTAGTTGTACAATTCTAGCATTACTTCCTTATATAATTCTGAATTAAAATCATTAAGAAATCCAGAAAATATACATACAATCACTATTTGATCTTTAGTATACCTTTTGTAATGAAAACATTCCTACATTTATGGTTTTACTTAAAATATGTCCACCAAGATTAAATTCATGGTCAGATGTCTTACCTGAGATGTTATTTTGAGAGTTACTGCATCTCTCTTTTTCATATTCGAGAAATATTTTTTACTGGGAGATATAAAAATTATAAATAAGATGATTATCTTAAGACTGATCTGAAAGTATCTAGCACATAAATCAAATACTAAAGGGTGAATCAGACATAGTCAATTCTACTTCTAGAATTTATCCCACATGCTTCAAATTTGTAAACTCCATAAACAGGTGTAAAAATAATAATGAAAGCAGAAAATGTTAAGGTGAAGCTGATGTGAAGCAGGGGCCATCATCTATTATTGTTTATTTTCTTCATCTTTGCCATTCTGACTGGCATAAAGCAATATCTTAATGTGGTTTTCATTACTCTTTTTTTATTGAGAAATTTCTTATTGAACAACCATACATGATTTTTACAAAATAATATAAAATGTGTATAGATTCTGAACATTAGAATTACCCCAGGAGCACCCCCCTCAATTAACCCAACCTTATCCCTCCCTTCCCCATCCCACAATATCTCTAAAGAAGGATTATGTTGTATAACATTCCACCTTTTCTGGATTTAGCATATGATAATAGACCAAATTTCTCACTGACCAGGGTCTAGTCTCAAGCTCCACAGATGAGTGGAGACATTCGAGACTTAGTTTTCTGGGTTAAGCTGAATTTACTCAGGCCCTCTGGAAAGCAGTATGGAGAATCCTCAAAAAAATAGGGATGAGCCCACCACATGACCCTGCTATTCCACTCCTGGGTATCTTTCCATGGGATTTAGAATCAGCACATTATAGTGACATAGCAATATCTATGATCATAGCAGCACAATTTACTATTGCTAGACTATGGAAACAACCCAGATGTCCCTTACTGGATGAATGGATCCAAAAACTGTGGTACCATTATACCATTATAATGTGGTACCATTATACCATGAAATTTTACACAGCAATTAGAAATAATGGTATTGCAGCCGTTGAAGGTAAATGGATGGCTATGGAAGAAATTATGCTGAGTAAAATCAGCTTAACCTAGGGAACTAAGGGTCGATTGTGAGTATCTCTTAATAAGTCATTTAGGCCATCTCAAAATTGCTGAGTCTGGGGCTGAAGTTGTGATCCTCATATCTCTGCATACTAGGCAGTTGATTTTATGGTCATGTATCTACTTGTCTTGCTGTAGTATGCTCTTTATTTCCACCAAGTAATGGTATACTAATAGGAAGTTTATGTAAGTGGAATAGAATAAGCATTCTGAAACTTTGAAATATCATTGAGAATCTAAGTTTGTGATATTACTTACATTTCATATTTAGGAATGCAAATATTATCAATTCATAAAAAGAACGTTGATTCTAGAATATCAGGTATCTTTTCCTGTGGTTATCAGAAGTTGAAATTGACACCTGTGCCACCTTACCACTCAGCAGCAGTCCAAATCATTTACTGTTTATTTTGCATCATGTGCTTGATAATTTGTCACAGTGGTCTGGAAGTTAACATCATCCTGCTTCGGAAGCATCCTGTATGTAGGATGACATGATTGTGCAACCACCTCTGAAGCAATCTACATTTCTAAGTCACAAAATGAAAATACCTGAATGAACACAGCTTGAGAGTTTTCATTCAGGCAAAATGAGAAATGTATCAGCTACAATTAGAAATTTGTACTTACTCATTCTATATCATTAAAGCATAGCTAATTATAACTTGAAAACCAAGTTGGTCATTGTGCTTTTTTTCACTTGAAAACTGGACTGTTGAAACCACAAGCTGGGATGAAAAACTTAAACATGGAATTATACCAACAGTTGAGAGCCAGCAATCTGAAAATAATTCTATAAAATTTAGTACGAAACCCTCTATGAAAGAAAATTATTACCAAAGGAGGCATATGCTTTTAAAACATTTAAAGTGCACTTAGCTGGATGAGAAAGATCTCTTTAGTTTATAGTTTTTATTTTACAATCTATGAGGAAAATGCACATCAGTATTTTTGTTTAATTTTGGCTGTTGAAAACCAAAGGCCTCATGGCTAACTGAAAAATTTGAAATCCCCTGCTGTATTTATAATTAATTTTAATGCATTTAATCCACAAGCTGCAATCCCATCATTAGGTACAGTGCATGTTCTGTTGTTTCTCAGCTCCCTTCCAACGTTCAAAATTTCTTCTTACACTGCACAGGCTAAAAAGATGACAAATTGAATATGAAGCCATTTACCTGAACTTCATTCAAAAATTTTTTCTGTTCCTTCAAAGGCATTTCTGACATGAAACAATTGTAAAAGACACATTAGCTGTCATTTGGGAAATTCATAACACTAACAAATAACAATATCGAGCCCTGTCTATGTCTAATTTTCATACATTCTCTAAATCTAAATACAAACTAAATGAAAAAGTTAATTCATAAATTATCTTCAACTAAAATGAAAGGAAAGTTTCTTTGTCGTTGTCATTCAGAGACCTTTCTTTAGTAATTTTAAGAAATAAAATTTAAATTCAAACAAAGAGTAGAATGGCAATGAACATTTTATGTTAATTTTGATTTTTGCATGGCAACATGGATTCTGTGATTATTCTTCTGCATATGAACATTCCATAAATAATGACAACTAAATCTGTAGAACATCATCAATTACAATCAAAATTCGAATGTCATGATTTCTCAAATGCAAGAAAAGAATCTTAACCAGATTGAAATCT
>PVKS010046424.1:0-13301 GCA_004027875.1 Aplodontia rufa
TCATGATCTCTTCCATAACCATCCATTTACCCTCAAAGGCTGCAAGGTCATTGTTTCTAATTGCTGTGTAATATTCCATGGTATAAATGTACCACAGTTTTTGGATCCATTCTTCCTGTGAGGGACACCGGGGTTGTTTCCATAGCCTAGCAATGGTAAATTGTGCTGCTATGAACATCGATATTGCTGTGTCACTGTATATAGCTCATCTTAATGAATTCTCACAATCACCTTTCAAGTTAGGTTAGTTATTTTACATTCAAGGAAACTGAAGTTCAGGAAGATAAAGAATACTTCAGTCAGTGCCCAAGTAGCAAGGAAGATTCAAATTCAATGTGCAGATTCATTGAATTATAGAGCACTTAAATGTGGGCTCAATCTAAAAAATGCAGGAAATTCTACAAGACAGTATATGGTATATTGGTTAAAATAACAGTTCTCCGCTAGTGGAAATTCTGGGCCCCCAGGGAAATTTGGCAATGTCTGGAAACGTTATTGGATGTTGTGAGTGGAAAGTACTGTTGATATCTAGAGTGGGAAGTATTGTTGATACCTAGTGATTATAGGTGAAGGATGCTATAAAATGCACAAAACAGCCTCCCACCTCGCCAGCAAGGAATTATCTGGCCCACAAAGATAAAAAGTGATGCCTCAATGGCCAACTCAGAAATACTGGATTTGAATAAATGACTTTTAGTAGTGTATGGCTTTTCCAAAATAATATATATTTGGTTTGAGGATGTATAATCTTTTTTCCTATGCAACATTACATATTGTTATATATCTTAGATAAAAATGTGTATCCTTGGGGGAACTGGTAGATGGGAACTCTGTGCTTTCTGCTCAATTTTTCTAAACACCTCAATCTGCACAAATATCTTATTCTTCAATCATTTATAACTTTCTAAAATACAGCAAGTCTGTGGTTATTTAAAAAAATTTACAGTTTCATATATCAAAATATTAACAAAGTTGACATGAGAAGATTAAAATTGTCCTCCTAGTGAGTAGCCAAAATGTTTAATATTAAAAACTGTGAGAACTATACTATTCTTATGTCATACAATGTATAATTTTAAACCTTTTGTTTTGCATTTTGCCTAAAAGTATCAAGTACTGATGAAGTTTCTTCCATCTTTTTGCTCTAATATACATGATTTCTATACATAGTCACCTGAAATTCCAAGAAGGCTATAGGAAGTACAACATACACACTTAGTATATCTCTATATACAAATATAGATCTATCAATATACCTGTATTTAGATAGACACTGCAATTATACAAAATTTAAGAGAATGGAATTAACTAAAATGATAATAGCAGTTTTGCTTTGAAGTGTAAATTTATTTTATTTTCTCCATACGTTTCTTTACTTTCCAATTTTTCTACAATGACAGATATACTATGTTTACAACTATATTCATGAAAGACTTGACCTAGATCAGAAAGCAGTCAGGTACCCTATAAAAGTAGTTAGATTTAGGCTTCACTTATATTTGCCAATTTAAAAACAAAATGGTGTAAAGAATCGATAACTGGGCAGTATCTTTCCCCACTGGAGCAAATCATACACATTTCTCTTTAGTTGGTAATAAAAAGTCAACCTCTCTGTGCCCAACTTGGATTCAACTTACCAGCATTCACATATCACAACTGTTTTGCACAAGCCATTCCTAACCAGATGTTACCTCCATCAATCTGCCCAAATACATTGACTACTTTGCCCATCTCACTTGGTGAAACTAACAGTTCGTCCTTCATGCTTCTAAAAATCCTTCCACTTTCTGTATTTGTTTTGTTTTGCTTTTCTCATTTTTTTAAGTTTTTTGCTGCTCTGACACTTGATTGTGTTCATGGTGCTGGGGTTCAAACCCGCATCCTCGCACACAGCAAGCACTATAACCACTGAGCAACCACTACAGCCCTTTTTGTTTTGTTTTTAATTGCTGCCCTACCACACATTTTTCTGGTTACTTGTATAAGGACACATCTAACAGAAATTATATGTCTCATTTTTATGAGTATCATGCATCATCTTGAATTTTTCAGAGTTATTATCAGGTATACGTACAATTGTTAACATGGGTATTCTGTTGTCTGAAAGTCTCATAATTACCATTAACAGTCTCATAATTTAAAAGCACTTTAAAGTTCTCCACTTTTTCTACTGTAATTCACTTTCCTAAACCCTTATTACCAAACCATGAAATTTTTTTAAAGTAATATATTTAAGGCTACTAACAAAGTACATGAGGTTAACTAACCAAAATGGCACACACAAGAAAATGAAATACATCCAGAACTTGCAAACAAGGCACATACATACAAAATAGAAACACACATGCGCATAAAAAAGAGTAAAAGACAAATACTTAAACAAGATATTATATACTACAGAAAACTCACAAGGTAACAAGCAACAGTAGGCAAGAACAGTCAAAGAAAGATCCTTAACTAAGACCAGAATCACATAGGGCCAGAACAGTGGTTGTCAAAGAAGAAAGATATTACTTCCAGGAGAAAATGTGGCAATATCTGTAGAAACTTTCTCTTGTCACACATGGGAAATATTATCTGCATCTAGTCAGTAAGTCCAGGGACACTGCTAAACATTCTACCATGCACTGGACAGCTCTCACAAAAATCATTCAACCCAAAATATCAATACTGCTAGTAGAACCAGTGGTTGTTAAAAAGAGACAGCATTTAAATAGGATTGAATAAATAAAGCAACTGATAACTGCAATACATGTCCTTAATAAATCATAAGAAGGCTAGTGAAAGAACAGTGGGAAATAAGAACAGAAAACAAAACTGGGAGTAAATTGTAATGGCCTGTAAAAGAAGTCTGACAGACCAAAAAGATACAAAAAATATTAAAATTAAAAAAAACTATAGCTAGAAAGGGACACACTTGGTTTGAGTTATATGGAAAAGCACACATATTCATACTAGCAGCTACCATTTTAAAAGTTAGAGAAAATTTTGTTTTAATGAATTACTTAACTACCCAAAAAAGGTACATTATTCTCATGTTATACACAATGAAAGCAGAAACTTTAGGAAAAAGTAAGAATCCTGGACAGCAGATTTCATCCTGAGAATATGTCTTTAAGACTGGTGAAACTGAGCTTACATTCTGATGACGACACAAAGGCTCATGACAGACTTGTCTCAAGAAAAAATACCTGTGATACTCCAAAAGGCTACATTCTCATGTTAAGGGGGACACATACACATGGATCTCCCTGCTGTTACCCCTTTATAGTCACACCTAGCCCTTTACCACCAACCAACCTGTATTCCATCTCTGTTAATTATTTTTTTTAAGAGAGAGGGTGACACTGAGAGTGAGAGAGAGAGAGAAAATCAATTTTACTTAGATTTTCGTGTGGCTTCCATTACTCCAATACCTCATTGTATATGTGGTGCTGGGGTTCAAAGTGCTGTAACTACTGAGCCACTGTTCTAGTCCCTGTAATTATATTCTAAAATTATTTTATCAATTCTGAAATTATAACCACAAATTTCCCTTCCCAAATTCACATTATATACACAACCCAATAAATCTCAAAGGGGGTGACCATCTAAACAAAACAAAAAGTCCAATAAAAAATACAGGGCAAAATTTAAAAAGTGCTTTTAAACTGCTAGGCAATCAGGTAGACAAAGTATAGGCAAATCTTCTGAATGAAAATAACTTCAAGCTCGGTCTCCCAGAATCCAACACTTTTTCAAAAACTCTACTCCAGTCAAAACAAAAATGAAGCCTACAAAAGATACAAGGATACCATACACAATGAATGAGAAGAGATTTTTTAAATCTAAAACACAGTTCAAAGAAACTATGTAAGAGCAGTTAAGAGAATAAGATAAGTCTAACAGAATGCATCTGAAACTATCTATGATAAAAGACCCTTTTTTTTACATTTTCAATGCACTGGAGAGAAAAAAAACTTTCACAAAAAAAGGTGAAGGTTTCAAAAAATCATTCTTAGATGTCATAGTTATATCAAATTTTTATAAAAACTTCTAAATGTGTACTCTGAATTTGTCTTTAATTCATCACAGACCAGTAAAATCAGTGGAACACTGAAGATCATACTTTGAACAGAACGAGTCTAAAACAAATCAGTTTTATAAATTTTTTTTTAAAGTAAGAACAGAGGCTGTATGAACTCAAGATGAACAAAATGGGGACAAGTAAAGAAAGTTATTTAGCGACCAAATTTCAAAAGCAAAAGATTTCCCCTCATAGTGGAAATGTCCCTATCTCAGAAATATCCTGTCTCTAATGCCAAAACTGGTGTTAGGTTATTAATTTATGGCATTTTTAAAAATGTGTAACCTTAGGAAATAAAAATATTACAACCTTCAATGAGCAGGGGCTCAATATATTTTTAATTATATTGAATAACAGGATTCCAGTTTACGTTAACTTTTCTCTTTAGTGTGACATGAGTTACACAATACTTCTGCATCCTTTACCTGTCAAATCCTCCAAGGAAAACAAAAAAAATTTTTTAAGAGTGAGGGAGAAAGATAGTATCAAACTTTATTTAGTTTTTCATGTGTCCTTCATTGCTCTGACACTGCTGTGTATGTGCTGCTGGGGTTCAAACCAGCATCCTTGCACGTGCCAGGTAAGCGCCAGAACTGCTGAGTCACCTCTCCAGCCTAAAAACTTTTAGTTTTAAATAGAGTTCATTTAAAGAACCTGCTCAGACTTCTAGCAGAAATCAAATGTAAATTCAAACCTACTCAGAAAAGCAAATTGTGGCATCACTCCCTAAGAAAGAATCATAAATGGTCATTTTTTTTAACAATGTGACACATCTAATTGAAGCATCATAATAATCCCATGAGATTCAGGCTTTAAAGAACACACAAAATAATGGTTAAAAAACTTAAGAGTGAAGAAACATGGTGAACATAATCAAAAATATATATACACACAAGATATGTAAATTGAATGTAAAAATGTAAAGAGCAAAAAAAATCCAAAAATCTAATCAACACCTGCTTCTTCAAATCATTCCCTTCACATGAAATTGAGAGGACGATCATTAGACATACACAGCAAATAAACTAAATGAAATGATTCATTAACCTATTTGATTCAGTGCCACCAAATTCAAAAATTTAGCAAGATTTCTGCATTTAATTCTTACTGAATTAGTAAGATTCATATAGCGTGACTTATTTTTCCAAAGGTATGGAAAAAGAATTTAAAGAGAAAAAAATTGTGCTGAGTGATTAAAACTTCTATCAGGTATCAGTAAAGGCAGTGAGGCAAAAATTGCCTTCCATACTTAACCATGAAGAATTAAAAGTTTAAGTCATTCTGAAAAGCACAAAGAAAAGATCCTTACATAAGAGAATGCTCCAAAATATTTTATAGCAGTATTGATACAAAAGTAAGGCTTGAGCAGAATATAAAAAACTAACCATCTTAACGTGGTAGCTTAGAATGAAGTTGAATTTAAGCTTGAAATTTCTGATGATGTTAAAAAGAAAATGTACTATTACTGTTTCAGGTAGATGCAATGTACTGTGTAGAAGAATTTTGGCTTTAGAATAATTTTGAACTTTGACAACCCACACTAAGTTCTATTCTAAAACAACAAAATAATCCATTGTGCCTTTTGAGTTTTTGCTCAGTTAATGTCACATTTGTCTGTGTTCTTAGCTACTTCAAGTTGTTTCTTTGGAGAAAGTTAGGCTTTTAAAAAAAAAAAAACTAAATTCATAAGAACATCTATGTATAGAAAATGTTGTCAAAATTAGGATTTTTATACTTGTATTTACTGATCCCTACTTAAAACATGAAAGTTGAGAAAACGAACTTTTAATAAAATAAACTAAAAGTTAATGTACTTTAAATGCATTTTAAGTAGTAAAAGCAAACTATATATTTTTTTCAATTATTATTTCATTAAAAAAAAATATCAAGCCACAAACCCAAGATTCTTTATCACAACTTTTGCAAAGGCTTAAAATTTGAGGGAGGGGGAGATGAAAAAAAGACCAGCAGTTAACACCACCCCACCCCATCTATTTAATTATTAAAATGACTGATAACTGAAGTCTAACATCCAAAGTTGGAGAACCACAATCTCTTGCCAAAACACCCTTCTTAAGTGCCCCAGTAGGCATTAAACTCCTATATACAGAGGTCTGGGAATAGAAGACAATCTGTATAGTAATCAACTTTCTTCCACATTGAATAAAATAATCTTAAAATAATTGTGTTAATTATTAACCCACTCCAGAATAGCTTACTGAAATTCATACCAGAAAAGAACGCAAGATGTTCACACTTTTTCACATATCCATTTCTAAAATGAATTGACCTAAAGGTTCTCACCTTTTTGCTCAAACCAGAACCTTATGCCTCTGTTGGAAGAACATGTATTGTATACTTGAAGGAAAGTGAAAATAGTAAATTTGTATGGTTAATAAACTATTGTCTCCCATAAACGATGAATCCACCAAAGAATCAATTTTACCTTGATTTTACAAATGCTATACACACACACACCAGTTCTAGTGAGACATTCTTTTAAAAATTTTTAGATAACACTTCCGGAATGGTGACTCTTTAAAATGTACTACATATTGTATAATAGAAAAATACTTGGTAACCATGTTATAAACAACTTTCTCAGCAATTAAGGACTAACTCTAGTATTAAATTGCAAATATTAGCAACACAATCAAATAGAACTAGTTCATGACTTGTTCTCACCTAATTATAAAAATTATCTTCAAAGGTTATATGACTTTCAAATTCTATATAGTTAAAGCTATAACAACCATAATTATATACTTGAACTTAAATTATATTAAATTAAATATTCTGAATTTAAATTATCTTTATGAATTTTATAATTATGCCATTCTTATAATTTATATCAAATCCTTTAACAAAAAATAGATCTAATCTAAAATTTTAAGACTTTTTAAAAAATAAAGTCATTAATTTTCAGTCTTCTTTTGATTGGATTGACATTTATACGTAAAAAGATATAGGTTATTACTTTTACATTTAAGTTCTAACAAGGGTAAATAAAAGTCATTAACTAAAGGTTATTTAAAGATTTTAAATTTAAATTAGTGAGTTTACTAAACTTTGGAATAATTTTTGGTAAATGCTTTTTGTTTAAAAACGATCAACTGCCATATAATTATAAATGCAATTTTAATCTGTTACTTAATTGGAGATAATTTAAATTCAAAGATATCATGAACAGTTATTATAACTTTTAATTACTCAGTATTTGAGACAATTTTATATATGTCACTTCAAAAAAATTACGGGTCATGCACTATTCTCAACTTTATTTTACCGTCAAGACATTTTACCTCATAAAAAGGAATCCATCTGTTCTGAAAAATTAAAGAATCTATTGGCTATGATACTACATCCATTTTCTCTTCAATAATAGAATGTTCACAGTGAAGTGTAACTTATTCAGAAAATTCTACTTAACAAGAATTTTAAACACATTTTATAAGTTCCTAGTCACTTAAATTTCCTGGTGCTACTGAAAAGATTATTTGAAACTGCTAAAAATAGATATTGTTACAACAGCAAACATCAATGCAACAAAATATCTAAAGGAGAAATACTTTGGGTGTCTGTTGAAAACCCAATTATTCCTACATATTCTAATGCACAAAAATCATATAAAATAGTTTCTAGGAGATTCTTTATTACAGTTCTCACCTTTGTGAAGTAAGCACAAATTTACTGGTTAATGCCACTCAATTTAGTGTCTTCACATGTATACAAACTTTAAAAAATCTTCATAATTCTCACAGAAAGCCAAATTAACTCCCTACACAGGAATAAATAAGAACAGAAATACAAACATGCAACATGCTATATACTAAGTACTTCAGAAAATTCATGGATGAGTTTTTCATGTTGAAAATTTCTTGGACTATAAAAAATTGTAATATTACAAAGTATCCATGATCTCACCAACCAAAAAAAGTTCAAATTATGCATTCAAATTCACAGAAGTATGAAATCACATTTGCTTCATATGATATATATATTTGTAAAAAGACAAAGCTGAAATTGCTGTGGAACAACCACAATCACTATCTCCTCCTTATTAACAACCTCTATCATGAGATTGGTATGTTGCCTCATCATCGATTTTCCATAGCATAATTTAAATATTTAAATTATGCAGTTGAGTTTGTATATTTTTTCAACTGACAAGCAGTATCACACTAAAAGTACCTGTTTTAAATTCAACATTAATTTTGAAATCTATTCATATGTCTAGCAATCTACTTTCTTACTCTTAACCATTACACTGAAAAATATACATATACATTTTATTTATCCATTCCCCTGATGATGGATATTTAGATTATTCCTTATTTTCCACTATTAACAATTATTTTACTTTTTAACTAGTTTCACATAGTCTTACACATGGGAGGGAACTGTTATGTTTTCATGCATACATGGATAGTGAGATAGTAAGTTAAGGCCAATCCTAGACCAGGATCTACACGCCTCTTTCCATTCCCTGAACTCATGTCTCCTCCCACCATACTATAGTATGAAATGAACACATACATATATAATAATTGTTGACATTTCTGAGTTTCTCTACCTGTGAATAGCTAGGCATCTAATGGGAGTTAAGTATTCCCCACTGTATTCATAATCCCCTTTCCCCTCCCTCCTCTTCCTCTCTTCTCCCTGTACCTTCATAATATAGTTCCCCAGTTTATGTGAAGTTTCAACTATGCTGAGTTCATTACTGAAACTCAGCTATCATCCTGAGGTTTTACACAAGCTTCCAAATAATAGCAAACATTTGTCCCTTAAGTCTGAGTTTGCAATATTTTCACTCAGCGTGCATTTTTCTATTTCCATTCATTTGGCTGCAAAAGGCATGATATTGTTCTAATTGTGGATTAGAGAACTCCATTGTATATATACACCACAATTGAATCCATTCATTCAACAAGAGGCATTTCTGATGGTTCCATAGTTTAGCTATTGTAAACTAAGCTACTATGAACATGTAGCTGTGTGTCTGTAGTACGCCAAATCTAGCTCTTTAGGGAAAATACCCAGGAGTGTGATAGCTGAGTCAGAAAGTAGTTCCATCCCTAGTTTTGAGTCACTACTACTTTCCACAGTGGCTATACAAGTTTGAAGTCCCACCAGCAGTGTGTTAGTGTTCCTTCCTCCCCAAACCCCCTCAGGCATCTGTTATTGTTCATATTCTTCATTTTTGCCACGCTGCCAGGAGAGAGGTACAATGTCAGTGAAGTTTTGATTTGCATTTCTCTGACTGCTAGTGATGTACATTTTCTCATATTTATTGGCTCCCTGGACTTCCTCCGTTGAGAACTTTCTATTTAGTTCCCTAGCCCATTTACTGATTGGATTATTTGTGGCTCTGTGTTCAGTTTGAGTTCTTTGTATATTCTGGATATTAGTCCCCTGTCAGAGGCATAGCATGCAATTATTTTCTCCCACTGGTTTTCCCTTGATACTCTTGATTAAATCTTAAACTGAGCAGAAGCTTTTCAATTTAATGGTATCCCACTCACTGATTCTTGACTTAAATTCTTGAGCTATAATAGTCTTATTGAGGAAAGAAGTGCCTATTCCGATGTCATGGAGTATTGATCCCATTTTTTCTTGTAGTAACTGTATAGCTGCTGAGTTGATTCATAATTCTTTGATCCATTTCAATTTGATTTTTGTACAGGGTGATAGACAGGGATCTAATTTCAGTTGTCTGCATATGGCTATCCAGTTCATCCAGCACCATTTGTTGAATAGGCTGTCTTTCCCTCCACACAATATTTTTGCCCCCTTTATCAAATATCAGATGGTTAATGATTTGGAGATTTGTCTCAGTATCTTCTGTTCTGCTCAATTGGTCTTCATGTCTATTTTGATACCAATACCATACCGTTTTTGTTACTACAGCCCTATAATATAATTTTCAAGTCAGGTATGATGATACCTCCTACTTCCTCTTTCTTGCTTATAGTAATGTTTTGGCTATTCTGGGTTTCCTGTTATTCCAAATGAATTTGAGAATTGCTTTTTCTATATCCATGAAGAATATCAATGGTCTCTTGATGGAGACTGCATTGAATCTATACAGGATTTCAGAAAAATGACAATTTTAATTACATTGATTCTGCCTAACAAGAACATGGAATGTTTTACCATCTTTTCAAATATTCTTCAATTTCTTTTTTGAATCTTTGATAGTTTTCATTGTAGAGATCCTTTAGATCCTTTATGTTAGATTTAATGCAAAAGTATTTTATTCTTTTTGAGGTTATTGTGAATTGGACACATTTCCAGATTCCTTCTTCAGCAGAATCACTGCTGGAGTATCGGAAAGCTACTGATTTCTGAGTGTTGATCTTTTAACCAATTACTTTGCTACATTCATTTATAGGCTCTAGTCGTTTTCAGATAGAGCTTTTTGGGTCTGCTATGTATAGGATCATGTCATCAACAAATAGACAGAGATTTACTTCCTTTTTTCCTATTTGAATTCCTTTGAGTTCCTTCTCTTATCTGACAGCTCTGGCTAGGGTTTTGAGGACTATATTGAGTAAGAGTGGTGAGAGTGGACAGCCTTGTCTTTTACCCGAATTTAGTGGAAATGGTTTCAATTTTTGCCATTAACTATAATGGCTACAGGTTTGTCATAAATGGCTCTTACAAAATTGAAGTATCTTCCTTTGATCCCAATCTTCTCAAGAGTTTTCAGCATAAAAGGGTATTGAATTTTGTCAAAGCCCTTTTACTCACCTACTGAGATGATAATATGGTGTTTGTCTTTAAACTCTGTTTTCGCAGTGAATCTCATTTATTGATTTGCGTATGTTGAACCAGCTTTGCTTTTCTGGAATGAAGCCCACTTGATTGTGATGTATTATCTTTTTGATGGGTTTTTAAGATGCAGTTTGTGAGAATTTTATTAAGGATTTTTGCATCTATATTCATTAGGGAAATTGATCTGTAGTTTTTCTTTTCTGTGTCTTTGTTTACTTTTGGAATCAGGGTTACATTTGTCTCGTAAAAAGTATTTGGGGGGCTGGAGTGGTGGCTCGGCAGTAACAGCACTTGCTCGCCATATGCGAGTACACGGGTTCAAACCCTATCACCCACATACACAATTAAGTGTCAGAGTAATGAAATCCATGTGAACAACTCAATAAAAAATGGACTTTTTTATGATTTGTTAAACATGGTCTTACAATTAGGAGGGATTCATCATCAAATAATCAAGAATAAAAGTATAATGACAGAAGAAGCCAAGGCTGGTGCCATTCCATTGTTTCCCCCTACTTAAACCCCAAGTTAACTGGACTTCTTATTGAAGTCGGAGGTTCCCCTCTGATTAGATTCCCTCATACTACCTCCCTCTAGTTTCCTTGATATACCTCCTATTCCGTTCCCCCCTCTCTGCCCGCCTCTCTACGTCCCCCAGTATCCTGGGCAAGGTTCCCCACGATCGTGTAAAAATTCATACTTATTGAGGTAATTGTTAACTTAGCCATCTATCATACTGTTTCCACTTATATTCTAGCTTCCACAAATGAGAGAAAACATTCGGACCTTGAGGTTGGGATACTTCACTTAGCGTAATTTTTTCCATCTCCATCCATTTGGCTGCAAATTCCATAATATTGTTTTCCTGATAGGTGAGTAGTATTCCACTGTATACATGTACCAAAGTTTTTGAATCCACTCATCAAGTGAGGAGCATCTGGGTTGGTTCCATAATTTAGCTATAGTAAATTGAGCTGCTGTAAACATTGATGAAGCTATATTTCGATAATATGTCAATACTAGCTCTTTTGGGGTTGGGTATTTAGCTCAGTGGCAGAGTGCTTGCCTCGCACGCGCAAGGCCCCGAGTTCAGGCCTCAGCCCTGAAGAAAAAAAAAATACTAGCTCTTTTGGGAAGATACCCAGGAGTGGGATGGCTGGGTCAAAAGGTGGTTCCAGCCCTAATTTTTTGAGGAGGCTCCACATTGCTTTCCAGAGTGGCTGAACCAGTTTGCAATCTCACCAGCAATGTAACAGTGTCCCTCTTTTCCCACATCGCTCCTGCATCTGTCATTGTTTGCATTTTCATTTTTGCCACTCTCACCAGAGTGAGGTGGAATCTCAGTGAAATTTTGATTTGCATTTCTCTTATTGCTAGTGATGCAGAGCATTTTCTCATGTTTATGGACTTCCTCTGTTGAGAATTTCTTTTTAGCTCCATAGCCCATTTATTAATTCGATTATTTGTGATTTTGGTGTTTGATTTTTTTGATTTCTTTGTATATTCTGGATATCAGCCCTCTGTCCGAAGTGTAGCAGACAAAAATTTTCTCCCATTCTATACATTTTCTCTTGAGGCTCTTGACTAAATCTTTAGCTATGCAAAAGCTTTTTAGTTTAATTGCATCCCATTCATTTATTCCTGACTTTACTGCTTGCGCCATGGGAGTCTTGTTAAGGAGGGTAGTGCCAACACCTATGTCATTTAATGTTGATCCTACTTCTTTTTCAAGCAACTGTAAAGTTGCTGGTTTAATATCCAGATCTTTGAACCATTTTGATTTTTTTTTTAAAAATTGTTTCTCTTGCTGCCCTTCTCTCTTTAAAAAAAAAAAAAGTATTTGGGAGGGTTCTGTACCATTTAAATTTCATGGAATGGCTTACTAAGGAGAGGTGTTAATTCTTCTATAAAGGTGTGGCAGAACTCTGCTGAGATCTATCAGGTCCTGATATTTTCTCTGTTGGAAGGCCTTTGTTTGCTATTTCAATTTCGCTACCTAAGATTGGTTGGTTTAGATTTTCAGTGTCCTCCCATGTTAATTTGGGGTATGTTGTATGTTGGTATTTGTCTATGTATTCCAGATTACCAAACTTGGAAGAGTACAGTTTTTCAAAATAAGTTCTGATAAGCCTCTGGATTTTGGTTGAGTCAATGGTGATGTCTCCATTTTCATCTTTGATTTTGTTGATTTGCTTCACTTTATTCTTCCTTTTGGTGAAGTTGGCTAGGAATCTGTCAATTTTAATTTTTCCAAGCATCAACTCTTTGTTCTGTTGATACATTGTAATTTTTTCCCTCAATTTCATTGCTTTCAGCTCAATCTTGGTTATTTCCGGCCTTCTGTTGTATTTTGAATTGGACTGTTCCTGTTTTTGTAGGGATTTGAGTTGGCGCATAAGTCTATTTATTTGGGCTCTTTCCTGATTTTTGATGAAGGCACTCAGTGTTATAAATTCAC